>VCJN01003268.1:0-51808 GCA_006384855.1 Tetraselmis striata | reverse complement strand
TGCGAGAGCAGGTCGCGGTGGGTCGGCAGGTGGAGATGGATCGTAACAGGAAGCCGAAACCAGTGTAAGTACTCGTGGCAGTACTTAGTGAAACATGGCTCTTACTCGTAGCGTTTGGCGAATTGAGTTGGTTGCAGAATGTAATCTCTTACAAGTTGCCGGTAGGGGCATTCGATATTTATCCTATAGCGGTCCGACTCGGCACCGCGGACAGGCATCTAGTATCATGATGATTAAGGAGTTGTAGCGCGTATTGTATGTTACAAGGAATATTATTGGCGTCTGGTTGTGGACGTACCAGTAAATAATACGCGTGCTGAAATATCAGTACGGCAGTACATGCGCGTGCTGAATACTTGGCCATAATCTCGGCGTCACTGGTTTATGGTGGTATTAGGGTTATCGCTAGGCGCAACCCTAACACAAGACGTCTGTGCCACAGCAACTTTGACAACTTCCCACAAGCTTGCAACGCAACAACATCCGCAGGGCTGGGTGCATGCCCGCTCCGTAGTATTCTGCTGCGGAAAGCGTACAAGTTGCTCCCCGGAGCGCGCCCGATAGGGACCGTCATATCACGGCCAGCATAGCGCAAGACCATGGAGTCCCCGTTGGCCGTGTAATGAAACGAAGCGCCATGCTCCTGCGCCAACCGCTGGCTAAACAACCTGCGGTAGCCATGCTTTGTTTTGCCCGGCAAGTCCGGGACATGCAGAACCCCACGAAGCACACTGCGTACTTCGCCGCCATCGGCTCAAACAACCATCCAGACCGTCCCCCGGCCCACCGCCAGGCAGCAAATACCCCCCACCTCAACCGGTGGTGCAAGTTGCTCATACTCCACGAAGCTGTGATAGTCAGCAACCATATGCGGATATGCCCCATTGTCCTTCACCCATATGTCCGGGTAGCTTCCGAGATCATCATTCAGCCCCAGCATGCACGCCCCTCGTGCATCGACAACAGCACTCGCAAGAGCAACCGCATCAAGCAAGTAAGCGGAATCAGACTTGGTTACAACACGGGCGGAGCCGCCCATGCCACCAGAGGCACTACCCGCCTCATGATCAGACATGCCGAAGCAGTCAGACAGCCCAGACAGCGATATGATCTCATCCATGTTGTGGCTGTCCAGGTCATGCTCGCGCTCATTCGCCTGAGCAACAGCACCAGCAGCCTCAGCCGGCTGCACATCCTCCTCGGACTCATACTCCCCTCCGAAGAGGTCATACGGCAGGGTGCCCGGTTCCGGCGCCCAATCATCCCACTCGTCATCCAACAGGGACAGCGCAACGCGCTTTGCAGGTGGGGTGTTACCGGCATTCTCAGCCATGAAGGCAACATGCTCCTCCTCCTCATCAGCAACAAAGGCCGCCGGTGCCGGGTCCGCATCAGCTTGACGCCTATTGCCTCTTGGGCGCTGCGGGCAGTCCCGCTTGAAGTGAGGCCCACCGCACTGCCAGCATCCACCGCGCAGAGGTGCACAAAGGCGGCGAGGTCCAGATCCATCGCATGTGGCCAGATCGGCGGAGCGCTTGGTGCCACCACTGGCTATGTAGCCCTCCGCAGATGGCTCCGATGCATGGTTCTTCTCAATACGCTTGGAGTAGTTCTGCGCCAGCTTGAGGCAGTCACCCTCCCAGGTGATGGCGCGGCCCTCATGCTCCGCGGTCACCTGCAGGATACCGATGATGGGCTCGTACTCGGGACGGAGGCCAGCCATGAACTGAGTCACAACTTGGTTATGTGATGGAGCTTCAACATCCTCATGCTCCTCAGCCTCAGCCAAGAAAGCAACAGGCTCCTCCTCCTCATGACATCCAGGAGCTCCTCGGGGAGCAGCGCAGTCAGGGTTGCATACAGCTTGAAATGCTGATCAGATGAGGCATGTTCACTCATCATCATGGCCTGCTTCATGCCAGTGGCATTGCAATAGGCCTCCATCTGGTGCCTCCAGCGGCGCCACCACTGTGAGATTCAGATGTGATATACGGGTGACGAAGCACTACTACTAGCGACTATTATTTATCCGTGAAGGCTGCTGCTGGTGGCGGCACGTCCATCCAGTTACGTGCGAGTACATCCGGCGTTATTGCCGGCGGGCGATAAATCCTTTTTGAAATCATTCTGGTAGTCGTACTAGCCCGGTGACGTGTTACATGGCATTGACGTATAAGGTACAAGGTTGTCCGTGTAGTACCGGGTAGTACGCGATATATTTATTAAGCCGGTACCGGGTATCTAGTACGAACCCGGGCGCGATGACGAGTCGTCCTGTGGATAACTACGACTATTAGTACATGGGAGGGCAAATCGCAGCCGTACGTATTTGGTAACAGTGGGGAGTTTTGTGTACATTTTAGCTAGTACTGCTGAACGGGCTTGCCAGCCGTCCGATCAAAGGTCATCAGATGGGCGGTTTGGCTGCCAAGTTTTGCCAAAGAGTGCTCACGTTACATAAATATTCGCGAGGGGGAGGGCGGGGGCAGGCAGCGGTTTGCCGAAGAATGTTTGAATTACAATATTCGCGACAGCTGCCGTCGGGGCATGTGGCGGGGGGCGGGGGGGGGGGGGGGGGGGGGGGAGGCGGGCGGGCGTGGACCCCCGCCGCCCCCCCCCCCCTCCCCCCCCGCCGCCCGCCGCTCCCGCCGGGGGAGTGAGGGGAGGGGGGTAAGGGGGCGGGGGCTACTGCTTGTTCTTGTTCTTGCGTGCCCGGGGGACCCTCCGCTTCGACGATCTCGCTGCCTCCGCCTCCGACTCCGCGACCGTCAGTTTCTTACCTCGGCGCTTCTTCACTGGCCTCTTCCGCTTCTTGTCATCCGTCAGTGTCTTCACCACCCCGGGAGGCTGTGCCGTCGACGACGCCGCCATGAGCTTCCTTACCTTGGCGTCGGGACGCCCCCTGTGCCCAGACGCCCACAACAAGCCACACTCGTTTCGCCTTTAAGCGGCTGAGGATGCGGCCTCCTCGGCCACCACGAGTTGCGCCGCTGGCACTGTGGAAGCCTTGGCGTTGAGGTGGGCCTTACGGCGCTCCCGGACGAACCTGCGCGCGGCACAAGTTAGCCACGAGTGGGTGCGTGCTAATGTGGAGGGTGGAGTGTTTTGTTGCGCGCCCACCTTGTCACGCGTTTCCTCATGTCTTTCTCGTCCTCCTCGATGCCGGCGGCGCGGACACGCGAGACAACAAGGCTCGCCGCCCACTTTTGCCCGGGGGGGGGGGGGGGGGGGGGGCGAGGTCTGCCATGGCGGTGTGAGCGGTGAAGGGGGGGGGGGGGGGGGGGGCGGCCGAGGTGGAGAAACTAACACCCAGTCGACGACCGCCTTCCGCAGCAGTCAACGACACATCGGAGGCGAGGAGCAGCGCGCCACTACTATTTATATGCACGTATTGTCAAGAGCTAGTCGGTGCGGCATTGTGTCGGTGTAATTTCGCAATGTGTATTGTTGAAGTAGCACGGCGTAATGAATACGCGGTTTCACCGAGTGAATCCGGGATAATATGTGCGGTAGGGCGCGCGTATATGGGCGCGACGAATGTGCGCGGATGTGCGCAATGTTGTGTGGCGGTGTGCGGCGGTGTGCACCGATGTTAATATAGTGTGAATATCATATCGGCCGTAGACGATCGGGTCTGGCAGCACCGCCCGTGCTTGTAAATAAGCGACAATGGATCACGTCATGCTCCGGTTGTACTCCTACACTTCCTCCACTTTGGCGGGTGGGGGGGTGGGGGGGGGGGGGGGGTCCTGTCGTTATTACTTCCATCGGTGGACGTGCTGGATATGGAGGTCACCGGGCACATCGCGTGGTTTCGGAGCAGTTCATTCGCGCCTCCTCGTCTTGTTTGCAATCGTCGCCCTAATCCAATGCAGGGTGAGTAGCGGGACACTGTGCCCCCCCCCCCCCCCCCGGTTTATGTAAACAAATATCTAGCCGTGCATGCGCCGCAATCGGTACCCAATGAGCGGGGTATGCGACAGTGGTTTCGGAGCAGTGCAAGCATTCCGTGCGTGTGCACAAGCACGTACGACTGGGAATGAGGCGGGGGTTGCGGATGGAGTGCATTGGCGGTGCATAGACCTAGGTGCATAGACCTAGGTGCAACCCCTAGCGTGTTGCTGGGGTTTTGGCTGCATCAGACGCCGTATTCCCATCCATCCGGCACGGAATGTCCGGTTTTCACACATTTGTGTGTTAATATAGTGTGAATATTACGCGTCTTTTACGCCGGGTGGATGGGCATCCGGCGTCCGATGCACCCCAAGTATTTACATCACGCTACTCTACGCACTGCCAATGCACTCCGCAAGCCCCGCCTCCATCCCCGTGGGAACCGGTAGTAAGTGTTGTTGTGTGCGCACATCGTGACAACATTACACGGTGGCAATTGCAATTAGCGGTGGATAATGTGAAGGCGTTTTCGAAATCGACAGAGAATGAGGCGGGGGTTGCGGAGTGCATTGGCGGTGCATAGAATAGCGTGTTGCTGGGGTTTTGGCTGCATCGGACGCCGTATTCCCACCCATCCGGCACGGAATGTCCGGTTTTCACACATTTGCGTGTGAATATATATAGTGTGAATATTACGTACGCGTCTTTTACGCCGGGTGAATGGGCATCCGGCGTCCGATGCACCCCAAGTATTTGCAGCACGCTAGTCTGTGCACCGCCAGTGCACTCCGCCAGCCCCGCCTCCATCCGCGTGGGAACCGGTAGTAAGTGTTGTTGTGTGCGCACATCGTGACAACATTACACGGTGGCAATTGCAATTAGCGGTGGATAATGTGAAGGCGTTTTCGAAATCGACAGAGAATGAGGCGGGGGTTGCGGATGGAGTGCATTGGCGGTGCATAGAATAGCGTGTTGCTGGGGTTTTGGCTGCATCGGACGCCGTATTCCCATCAATCCGGCACGGAATGTCCGGTTTTCACACATTTGCGTGTGAATATATATATAGTGTGAATATTACGTACGCGTCTTTTACGCTGGGTGGATGGGCATCCGGCGTCCGATGCACCCCGAATCTCACCAACACGCTACTCTACGCACCCCCAACGCACTCCGCCAGCCCCGCCTCTTTCCGCGCAGGTCCTACGTTCCATTGTATGTATATACATACGTATGTGTAATGCTCCGAAACCAGCCCAAACTTAATGAGTGCACAAGTGTAAATGGGGGGGGGGGGGGGGGGGGGGGGGATGTGGCGGCGGGGCATCCACTCACACATACCCCGGCGATGCATGACAGATATTACATGCCGTGGCGGGTCGGCGGGCCGACCCGGCGGGCTGACCCGGCGGGGGGTGGGGGGGGGGGGGGGGGGGGGGGTCTATTCAACTACACGTGCGACAGTGTCGTTTCGTGGAGCAGTATATGTGCCCGGCCTCATTTCAAAGTTGAGACTGGTTTTGCCAAAAGGTCGCGCAGGCTGTTTTACACGGTCAAGAGCCGAAATTGGCAGGATGGTTTAGCGAAAGCGTGAAGGGAAAACGGAGTCAGGGGGGGGGCGCTGCGTGGAACGCAGCGAAAACTAAAAGATGGCAGGCTCAGCTGTTCTGGCTGCTTTTATGTCTACTCGTGCTGCACCCAAAAAGGGCGCAACAACAGATGCCTAGTTCCCGTACCATTGAGCAACACTTGTAGCTAAAAAGCGGTTAGGTCAAGGAGGGAAACCCCATAAACTAGTTTAGATCATTTCAAAGTTGAGTCTGGTTTTGCCAGTTTTGAGCGAACGGAGAGAGCGGTGGATTGACGGAGAAGAGGTAGCGCCAAGTCATGAAGGAGGCACTGGGAAGGCCACCGCTGCGGAGTCCTGTTGGACTTGGAAGTGGCGGAGGGGGGCGATGTGTCCAAAGAAGAACCATGCGCCAGGTGAAGGAAGAACGTTGGGGTCGATGTAGTCCAGAACGACGTCAGAGTTAGTGGCCCAACCGCCTTGGTAGCGAATGTGGGACAATGGCACTCCGATGGCATTCGCTGCAGAAGCTGCGCCCTTGCGAAGACTGTGTGAAGTCCATGAAGTGCCAGCAGGGGGGGCAGCGTTGACTAGACTGATGGCTGCAGACAGCCAGTCTGACATTGTAGCCGCAGTCCAAGGTTGTGACTGCTCGGCCGCAGTGACAGCCCTTAAGTTTGATGCAGCCAAGCCAACAGTAACCAGGGGGACTGATTGGACGTTGTCGATGAAGTGGTGCAAGAGTCGTGCCACTCGAGGGTGCTCGGACACCGGAAGGAGAAGTACGCGCAGGTCGTCGGGTCCCCGTCGGCCAGCGCGACCCTTCTCTCGGTACACTTGCAAGGTGATGTTGTAGGTGTCGACATGCACATCTCGCACTCGACAGGAGACGCCAGTAAGGCCCCTGGCAGAGAACATAAAGTTGACAACCGAGGCCAAGAGAGCTCGGAAGTCGAGGTGGTACTCTGGGTAAGGAGCAGACACAATTAGCTCGGCCTTTGTGACGAAGCGATAGGCTACATCCGCAGGCAGAGGGACACGCAAAGGGGCAGCGTCCAGCCGGCGCTGACGCAGCATCAGCCCACGCCTTGCTGAAGTTAGGTGCAGACTGTCCTTGGCGCTTGGGACGAGGTTGTGCAGCTCGAAAAACGTGTTGATTGCAGACAAGTAGGGTTGCAGCGACTTAGCTGCGATGTGCCCTCGCTCCCCGATCCAGGCAACATACCGAACGACAGTAGCGGTAGTCGCCTCCAGCGGACTGATGTTTTCAGAGTCGTGGCAGAACTCCGCGAACTGAGACAGTCAGCCGGCGTAGCTCTTGAGTGTCTGAGCGCTGAGGGAGCTGGAGAGCAAATCAAGCGTTCGCTGGCCCAGCTCGTCCGAGCCGAACGCGTCCTGCAGCCGGGATCGCAGTGACGCAGCCCACGGCGCGACAGCTGCGGGCTCGTCAATTACGTACGTGCGTCGTTTTACCGCAAGAGTTCCACCATTACGACTACTGTTCGGAAAGTACTCGCCAGCAGCGGTTAGGTTCCCGGCGGCTGGCCGGTAGCTGCTGGACGGGTTTGCAGTAGCTTCAGTACGGGTTTGCGGGGCTAGGTTCAGGTAAGAGGGCCGCCCCGCGCGCCCTTCGCGCTCGTAGCGCCTGTCCCGTGCATAACGTACACGCGCGAAACTTGGTCGTTGCGAACCAGTTGTGACACGTAGTGTAACAACCGACGGACACAGAGATGGGGTGGTAAGAAAAGCGGTTGGTTGAGCCGCCATGTGCAGGTGTGCGGATGGTTGAGCCGCAGTCGGCTGTAGCTGTAAGAAGCGCCGCACCGAGGAAGGTCTAAAGGAAGTCTGTAAGGTGGGGGGGTCATGTCCTGACACAGGGCGCTCATCTCGCCGTTGCGCTGCAAGGGTGCGTCTTGCGGCGGTCACCGAAAGGTGGCCTTGCAAAGCTCCAGCAGCTCCGACGAAAGGCACCCTGCACCGTCACTCGTGCTCACCTTCGCGGCCACGCCCACGCCCGCCGCCACGTCCTCGCCCACGCCAGCGACCTGCAGTTGCAGCTGCTACTCGGGCAGTAGCGGTTGCCTTTGCGCTGCTGGCAACGGTCGCCTCGAAGACACGACGCTCGTAGTCCTTCATGAGGTCCCCAAAAATCGCGGAACCTAGATGCTCCGAAGCAGGCTGAAAATGCTGGGCTCGCAGCACGTCCAGAACACCTTGGTCACCGTGCACACGCTTGATCTCATTTAGCCTCCGCAAGAAAGCCAAACGAAAACGAAACGCCTTGTCGATGGCCTCGGCGTGATTCCGAGCTCTCGCGAGGTAGGGGGTGAAGTCATGGTTAGCGGCAGGGACGAAAGGTAGCAGCTCGTCGAGAGCCACGAAAAGTGCGGCCATGTGGGCCCCGAAACACGACATCCACAAGTACTCCTCCTGGGCCGGCAGACGCCGGTCGTCCTGCTTGAGGTACTCGTTCGTTAGGTCGGTGCTCAGGGGGAAGAGTCCAGGCACTCGGCTGACCGGTCGAACGGCCTCGTAACCAAACTCTGCTCTCTGCAGTAGCTCTGGCACCGCCGGACATGGGGGTTAAGCCGCCGGCCTCCGCAGTTGCTTAGCCAGACTTGGCATCATGTACCGTGTCCATGGCTTCGCAGCTCTGCCGCCGGCACACGCCGAGTCCGGCGCTTTAGGGTTTTCCCGCCCCTCATGCGTATTACCGTGCCGCGGGGTTGCGCACGCATGCACGCACGGTAATACGCCGCCGACGCCGCCACGCTTACTTCCACCACCTTCGCCAGCCGCAGCTTCGCACGCCGTTCCGCCGACATACGAAACGCACGAATTCCACCCCCCCCCCCCCCCCCGTCCCCGCGTCATGTGTAATATATTCGAGGCGACTATGCGGGGCGCAGCACACGCCGCGGCGTGGGTCGGCGGAGCGGCAGGCGGCGGGAGCCCTAATGGCCGGGCAGTATCCACACCCACACTGGCACCGCCGCTCACCTCCGACGCGGATGAACCGCCTCCCAATGGAAACATGCCGGTTGGTGGTAAGCCCAGCAGGCGTGGGGTGCCGGCGCCGGTACTGGTGCAACGGAGCTGTCTCGTCAAGAACCGCACCGCATGTGGAGCAACACATGGCGGTGCCGGCCCCACCTATGTCTAGGGCCACCTCCTCACAACACCCCGCCACGACGGCGTCGGCCACCGCCGACGGCGCCGTTGCGGGGGGGACGCCCTGCCAGGCGACGATGATGCGCCTGGTGCGCCGCGTCAGGAGGCGGAGGAGGCCGTGGTCGAGGCGACTGATCGGGCTGAAGGGGTTGTCGAGGCGAGCGAGGCTGCGCTCGCGCCACCCGCCCTGCAGCCACCTGCGGGACATGCCGACTTGCTCGTCGCCATGTTGACCGGAGCACTACGAGCAGTGGCGGGAGGCGGCCACATGCACTATCATGTGCGTGTCCTGGCCGGACCCCCGTCATGCGTGTACTGCGGCCAACGGACGGACTGGGAGTGTTGCTGCGACGGCACCCCGGCTTTGTGCGGCCCCAAGTACCCATGCATGGCGACCCATCAGCGGGCAGTCCCCTGCCCGACCACGGCCACGGTGAGGGCGGAGTTCCGCCATGTCAGGGACGCGTTCCACGACACGACTTGCGCCGCCGTGTGTGAGGCTTCCGAGAAGGCACGCGCGGCTGGTAGGGTGCGCAGCGTGAGGCGGCGGACGGCCCAGGAGATGAAGGAGAGCGAGATATGCCGTCAGTGAGGTCGGCGCAATGTCATTGGGTGGGGCACACGGACGTGTAACACTTGCACTTTGCGCGTATGGCTGGGTTACATCCAGGCGGTGTCACACTATGCAACCGGAAAGGCTGCGTTGCTACTGCAAACGATGCTACGCCTCACTCGGTAGCAACCGCTGCCCCGCCCATCCCACTCGCGTTGGCGCCGCGCTGCCCCGGCCGCAGCGCCTTGGCGCCGCGCTGCCCCAGCCGCCGCGCCTTGGCGCCGCGCTGCCCCGGCCGCCGCGCCTTGGCGCCGTGCTGCCCCGGCCGCCGCGCCTTGGCGCTGCGCTGGGTATCGAGTCCTCCCCTCCCTGGTGAGCGCGTCCACCTGCGCCTTGCGCTCGGGGCCGTCCTCCTCCGTCACCACATTCTGCAACCCCCACCGCGTGACGAACCACGCAGCTCCTTGCAGGCGCTTGTACATGTGCCCAAGCACCGCCATTCGCGACACCGAACGCACCACCGCTGGGGACGCGAGCTCCTTCTCGGGCATGATCGCCTTCACCCGGGCCTCCTCGAACAGCGGACCGGCGTTAAGAATGGAAAACGTTTCCATGTGGTGCAAGCAGTCCTCCATGACCCAGCCGGACTGCACCGTCACCTTGCCTGACCCTGCAGTCATGGAGGGGAATGCCGTCACGCCCACGCCCACGCCCACGCCCACGCCCGGGGGGGGGGGGGGGGGTTACCTTTCGACTTCTTGGACACCGCAAACGAAGGGCGCAACCCGCGTTCAAAGTTGCTGGGTATCGGGACTAAAGCCTGGCGCCGGTCTTCCTGCTTCATAGCTCGGAATCCAATGTGGCCCTGCACGGTGACAAATTTCCTCCAGAAGTCCCTTCCCAAGCCAAAAAAAACAGGTGGAACGGCGCGAGGGGGAAGAGGTTGACCATGCTGACATAGCCCAGGACCACATGCACATGGCACACGCCATGGCAGCCAGTGTTCTGCTTGGCCTCCGCCAGCCGGGTTGTGTTGAACGCACGCCGGGCAAGGTGCGTGATTCACTGGACAAGTCATCGCCTTCATGGACGGTTACCAAGCGAGCATCCCCGTCCGCATCCACAGGGGGTGCTCCTGGGCAGCCGCCATAGCCTCCACAACCTGCCACGCCGACCGGGCGGGTGCGTGTGATTCCATACAACCGCAGTTGAGTGGTGCCACCAGCACGCAGGCCGGGCCCACTCACCTCTGAACGCAAAAGGTCCACAATGTCACCGTCCTCGAAAACAGCGCGCCACTGGGTCGCCCCGCCGTAGTCCTCCAACACCCACTCAGTAACGACGCCGGTTATCACGCCGTAGTGCCATACTCCCCGGAACTTCTTGGCGATGACCTTCATGTAGAAGTCACCGGGATCGCCTTTCCGTATCACGCCCTCATCGGCAGCTTCCACGTCCGCCGGCGGCCACGCAGGCGCGTCGATGTCCATACCATCTTCGCCAACGGGGTCCTCCCCCATACCCATCACATCGTCCTCCGAGACCGGCGCCGGCGGGGCGTTTCCGACGGCTGCAGCTACTCCTGCTGCCGCCCCTGCCGCTGCTGCTGCTGCCGCCCTGCTGCTGCTGCTTGTAATAAGGCGGCCTTGCGGCGCAACTTAGCCGCACGCTTCAACGAGTGGCTACAGGTCGGGTATTTCCGGAAGTGCCGCTCTCGCGCCGTCCTTTCACTATTGCCCGTCACGATGCCGTGGCAGTGCTTGCATGTGTACACGCCATTCTTCGACACACTCGATATCCATCCCTCTCCCGGCATGCTTGCTGCCGCGCGCGCGCGGGGGGGGGGGGGGGGGGGGGGGGGTTGAGAGTTGGGGTGGATGTAGCCCACCACCGGCAGGGAGCACAGATGCTAGTGCGCGGCTGTCCGCGCTTGGTTCAGCGGTGAGCGGCGGTGACCGTGAGGCGACCCCGTACTTCATGCGCGTGCTGGGGCGTTACACAATCATCAGCAGTTAGGGCGGCTGCATTAAAACGCGCACCTACGAACACCACCTACCGCCTACCACCTACCGTACCACCTACATCCGCCCACACCTCCGCCCGTCGTGCCGCACATCGCCGCACACCGCGGGGTCAGCGATGTGCAGCGATGTGCAGCGAATACGTGCAGCCGCCTGTACTTAGCCCGGGTGCTCCGCGTCGGCGCGCGACACGCGAGCCCGCGTGCGCATATCAATTTGATGAAATAATCGAAACGAGAAATTCAGATAGTACTTTACAGGTCGCGCGCGATAGTCGTCGCTACTCGGTATGAAATCTCACAGCAGCGATGTGCAGCGATGTGCAGCGATGTGCAGCGATGTGCAGCGAGTACGTGCAGCTGCCTGTACTTAGCCCGGGTGCTCCGCGTGGGCGCGCGACACGCGAGCCCGCGTGCGCATATCAATTTGATGAAATTATCGAAACGAGAAATTCATATAGTACTTTACAGGTCGCGCGCGATAGTCGTCGCTACTCGGTATGAAATCCACGCCCCTCGTACGTCCCATATCGTCCCCGTATGTCGTCGTTCGTCACCAGTAGGGCACATTTACGTCACATCTGAATATCACAGTGCACCCCTTGTTCTGACCAGAGAAAACGGGCAGCAACGGAATGCGCGGCGCACGGGCGGACACTCCTTCCGGCATGATTATCACAGTGATGGAAATCAACTGCAGAGCGGGACGGAGGCCAAGTCAGCGGTCTTGTCCTCACAGGACCAAAAGCCCCCACCACTGCTTGCCGCAGTGGCAACTCTCTCCCACCAGAGATGGTCAACAGGGAGAAACTCGGTCAAAATTTCGAAATTGAGGAGAGAAAACAACCGGAGCCGCACAAACTTTTAATTACCGGCCGCGATTAATCAACAAACAACCGCGGCCTCGCGGAAATCAAATTACCGGCTACGATTAATCGGAAAACCACCGGGAAATCCGGCTAATTTTTGATTCTTGTAGATTCGCCTAGAACACGGCGGAAACTACGTCGTTCTCCGGTCGCAAACTGCTGCCAACTCGGCAACCTGCCTGCCTCGTGCCGAGGGTCGATACCACTGGCACAAGACCACGACAGAGCGCTCGACGAGGCCGTCTGCCGCCCGTGTGGCCGGCGAGGCAGCTCGACACACTCTAACTGGGCGAGCGACAAGCGCACACGAGTCGACACGACTCGAAGCCGGCCCGGGTCGTCGAGAGACTGAAAGGGCCGTCGGAACGCGGCCCCAGGCGTCGAGAGGCACAGCCGAAACGAAAGAGGTCGACAGCAGCGTCGAGCTGCACAGGCAAACAACCCCTACGCCCACTACAGGACGCCCACTGCCTAGGGAGGCCAGTGACGAGCAGCGACCTCGCGTCGGACAGGCAAACGAGCCCCACGCCCCGTCCCAGGGCGCCCACTGACTGCCACCGTCAGTGCACCGCTTCTCGCGGCCACGCTCGGCTCTCAGCGAGCGAAAACGAGTCGTTCGAGTCCCCAGCCCAACAGCGAAGGTCCCCTCCCAAGAATCAGCAGCAAGGGGCGGCGGAAGAACCTGGTTGTGGCGCTCCTGTGGTTGGCAAAGGCCGCTCCTCGGCTTGGGAGATGAAGGGAAGCGAGGGCCCATAACCTGTTGAAATATGGGCGTGAGGGAAAAGAACGACTGTCTGTTACAACGGGTCGCGCCCTGCCGTTATACTCGCGCATGCCATGGTGCGCGCGCCAGCCATTAGCGCATCCGCCACCTTGCGCCATCGCGTGCTGACTGTATTCTCCAGTATTTGACGCATATGTGCGAGCCTGAGTACTGGCATTAACTATGTCCGTACAATACAGTATCCGCTGGTGCATCGGCCGATATCCTGCAGTATATTCTAGTACTGCATGGCGCCCACCAGTGATACTCAGCAGTACCGGAATCTTGATTGTGCTCGCACGGGCGTCCTCGTACTCGTAGATGTACAGCCGCTCCGCAATGTACGTGTACTGCCGGAGATGTACTCGCGTCCTCGTACTCGTAGCCGTACCATCGCTCCGCCGTCTACAGATACTGCTGAGAGTGTGCAGGCGTCAAGGCTCCAAACAGCCGGTCAAACGCCTGCAAGACTGGTATCAAACAACACAGTCACCCAGCCCTGGCAGTGCTTGCATGTGTACACGCCATCCTGCGGCACACTCGATATCCATCCCTTTCCCGGCATGCCTGCTGCCTCGCGCGGGGGGCGGGGGGGGGGGGGGGGGGGGTTGAGAGTTGGGGGTGGATGTAACCCACCACCGGCAGGCGCAGAGATGCGAGTGCGCGGCTGTCCGCGCTTGGTTCAGCGGTGAGCGGCGGTGACCGTGAGGCGACCCCGTACTTCATGCGCGTGCTGGGGCGTTACACAATCATCAGCAGTTAGGGCGGCTTCATTTAAACGCACACCTACGAACACCACCTACCGCCTACACCTCCGCCCGTGCGGCCGCATAACGTGCCGCACATCGCCGCACAACGCGGGGTCAGCGATGTGCAGCGATGTGCAGCGAGTACGTGCAGCCGCATGTACTTAGCCCGGGTGCTCACGCGAGCCCGCGTGCGCATATCAATTTGATGAAATTATCGAAACGAGAAATTCATATAGTACTTTACAGGTCGCGCGAGATAGTCGTCGCTACTCGGTATGAAATCCACGTCCCTCGTACGTCCCGTATCGTCCCCGTATATCGTCGTTCGTCACCAGTAGGGCACATTTACGTCACATCTGAATATCACAGTGCACTACAGGACGCCCACTGCCTAGGGAGGCCAGTGACGAGCAGCGACCTCGCGTCGCACAAGCAAACGAGCCCCACGCCCCGTCCCAGGGCGCCCACTGACTACCAGAAAAGGCCAAAACGCGAGCAAAAAGGTACTGTACCGCGGGGTCCTAGTTTTGCTGCTGTTTATCTAGCCAAATCACGATGCTCGTTTAGGGTTTACTGCTCTGCATGAATATACTATTTTCGCCGCCACATGTGCGGGAGTATGAGGCTCGAACATATGCGCGACGGCTGCCGTAACGAACTAGAACCACCCCCCCCTCGCATCCACCCACACTCCTTGTCACGCCACTCGGTCAGTGGTCACCCTTGCTAGCCGTGCTACCCGTCGGAGTGAAGCGCGGGCCACTAGACGCCCTTATGACCGAGCCGTACCTACGACGGTCCATTCGCAATGTCGCTAGGGGGGTTTAGCCAGCGGACGGCTCGCTGGAGGACCCTCCAAACGCTCGGCGGCGGCGGCGGAGGCCCACCCGGAGGTGGAAGGCCCGGACACGGCTCCTACGCCGGGAGCACAGTCCCAGCCAGCACCTTCGCAGGCGCGGCGGTCTTCTCGGCGGGTGCGGGGGAAGCCGCCCGCTTTGTATTGGCCCCGCCTGGGGTTTGACGAGGAGTCTGATACGGATATATCTGTTAGCGGCCAGCATCCGGTCAGTGTTCCGCCGACAGTCGTGCAAGCCTCGCCACCAGCGTCTACGGAACGCACCGCGCCAGCGCAGCGCCCAATTACGAGATCAGGGGTTCCACGCATACCTGACGGCGATTCCATGCAACAAACCCAAGATTTACTGCCGGCAACACAGGATATCGCCAGGGCTTTGGATATGGTACGCCCCCAGACTCCCCCCCCCCCCCCCAGCCCCAACCGCCGAACCCCAACCCCACATCGCACTAAAGGTGTTGAATTCACCCATTCCCTCCTCGACGCAGTCTGCCCCCTCGGACGAAGGAGAAAAAGGCGAGGTCAGTGAGGCGAAACAAAGGCGCCGCGAGGTATGCACTAGGCGCTCTGAGCAACAATCTGCCCGAGGAGTAACAATCTGCGATACAGCAGATTGCGTAAGTACTTACAATTCAATATATCACAGGGGAAGGCTCTCATGACCCAGGCGCAACTGCAGGATGAGGCCGAAGAGCACGCACGCGCTGCTGCTACTTCTACTGCTGCTGAAGCTGCTGCGGGTGACGAGGGTGACGCCGGGTTTCCCGACGCTGGGCCGTCGAGGTTCACGACAATCTTAGAGGAGGGGGCGCCAGAGTCGCTTTTGCACTTGCAAGACAGACTTAATGCAGTTGACAACGAGATTGCTTCGTGTGAGGAGTCGCGTGTTCTCCTCGAAGCCGAGATTGAACGTCGCAGAGCCCAGGTGGCCGCCCTCGCTCGACAAGCGGGGCAGCTCTTCACCAACCATTCCCAAGATTTCAAGAAGCGAGATCGCCCGCCTGTGAGCAACCTGGCCCACTTCGAGGAGAGTGTGGGCCTTCCCGAGCAGCATGGAATGCTTTGTGCCGTCCAGTGTCGTCTTGAGGAAGTGCCTACTCGTCTGGACGAGCTGCGTGAGGTAGGCCCGTCCACTCTTGCATTTCGCGTGTCGCACCGCCTCGTATGAACAGGAATGCATCGCCTTTATGCATCACACGTCTCACTGCATCTAGCCCACCCTCGTAGGAGAAGGACAGGTTGCTGGCTATCATATCGGGACCTCACCTGTCGGAGGACCGCCACGACGACGTCCCGGAGACACCCGTGCCGGCCGATTCTCCCGATGATGGGACTAGGACCACCGAGGGAGCTCTGCGCAAACAAGGGGACACGCCGCAACCGGCACGCATTAGGCCGCCGGAAAAACTTGCGGCGGAGGCGGTAACCCATGAGCCACCATCCGCCGCACGAGCCCCCGAGGGCCTCGCCGACGACGACGCCCATGACGAGTTCTACGACGCAGGTGAGGAGCCCGCCTCCTGTTAACGCGAGGACGGTGTGAACTTGGTTTCCGACACGGTGGGTGCACCCGCACTATGCTTTCCGCAGTATAAATTTAGACATGCCCATTTACGTGCAAGGGCCCAACAATCTGTGTTTTGTCGTCATGCCTATGCGCATGCATGGTGCTCCCATGCCGCATGAATACCTATATATATAGGTCTACAAAGTAGAAGGTGCTCTTTTCAGGCAGTTCCCGCCTGCGGCAGGCAACAATTTGAAGTGCAGCGCAGCAACCTACGGCACGCTATCACAAAGTATGACGTACCTCGGGGTGTGGCTACCTACCGCTGTCTTGACGTCAAGCCTTTGTGTCACGTACAAACTACTATCCGAACGATGACAGTGATACAACGTTGTAGGCAATAGAAAGCAACAATCTGCGGTGCAGCGCAGCAATCTAGGGGTGTAACTAGACATGTGTCTTGTCTTCAAGCCTATGCGCCCGCATAATACCTCTAAGCCGCAGTACCGGGAAGTGTAATATCAGATATGGAGTGAATACATGACGAAGGCAACAATCTGCGGCGGGGCACAACAATCTAGGGCGTGCCTTAACGCTGGGTTAGGTTAATATGTCTAGCACCTTCTGCGGCACCTCGCAGGAATCTATGCCTTGCCGTAATCACATCTAAAGCAGCCGGTGTAGTAGCTGCTAGGAACATGTTCCTATCACCTAGTGTATTCGGAATATTTGGTCTTTCACGCCCTATGAATCGGAGGAGAACAGGTTTTACAACAATCTAGGCAGTTACGGCGGGTAGGTAGCAATATGCGGAGCAGCGCAACAATCTAAGGCCTAATGCTGGACACACCTGCTAGTGAAGCCTTTTGATATGTATTATCGTCAAGAATGTGCACATTCACACTGAGACTTGCATGCCATACAAATGCATATACCTGCCTAGGCTGCAATGTAGGGGAGTAGAGTATGACGACAATATACAGCAATCGCCGGCGCAGGTCGGCAATCTACGCCTTTTCCGTAGAGCCAGTGTGGACTAGGTCAGGCACCGCAAACAACGGGTGGGGCCACGAGCATATATATGTTTCTTGTACTTATGACGGTTTTGTGCCGTAGAACTCTGAGGACTGGAGGCAACTGCGCCGCGCTCGCTGGCCTCGAAGCCACCCCGTTATTCCGCCGTCGTGGGACCCCAACCACGACTCCTTCCGGAAGTGGTTCGCGAACTGGCCACGTGCAACAGAGGACATGGCCCATTGAGTATTCCCTCCAGTGGACAAAACTGTTGAAAGATGGGCGTGAGGGAAAAGAACGACTGTCTCTTACAACGGGTCGCGCCCTGCCTTTATACTCGCGCACGCCCTGGTTCGCGCCAGCCATTAGCGCATCCGCCACCTTGCGCCATCGCGCGCTGACTGTATTCTCCAGTACTTGACGCATATGTGCGAGCCTGAGTACTGGTATTAACTATGTCCGTACAATACAGTATCCGCTGCTGCATCGGCCGATATCCTGCAGTATATTCTAGTACTGTATGGCGCCCACTTTTGATACTCAGCAGTACCGGAATCTTGATTGTGCTCGCACGGGCGTCCTCGTACTCGTAGATGTACAGCCGCTCCGCAATGTACGTGTACTGCCGGAGATGTACTCGCGTCCTCGTACTCGTAGCCGTACGATCGCTCCACCGTGTACAGATACTGCTGAGAGTGTGCAGGCGTCAAGGCTCCAAACAGCCGGTCAAACGCCTGCAAGACTGGTATCAAACAACATGATCTAAACGACCTCTTGACGCGCGGCCCGACAATGTGGATGAACACCAAATGGTCATATTGCTTCGCGGACGCGTTTCTTACCCTGTGCCCCTCGCCGCCTGGCGTTTCGACTGTGTATCTGCTCTTTCGATAGTAGTTATTACGGCACGAAGGAACTCGTCGCCAAGTACGAGAAGGTTTCTGTCCGGCCGGAGCCGCCTCCTGGCACATTGGTCGTTCGGTTCCACCTCTTCTGCCCGTATGGTACTCTAAACAACCCTGTCGGAGCCGACACAGGCGCCGGCCACTTTGCACTGCAATATGGCAAACCGTATACCTCAAGATTGTGGCGCCCGTCTTCTTGTACGACAGCCTAAAGATGATCGCGCGTGGCACTATTCCTTTAGTCGAGTCGGGAGACTACCCAAGCCACGCCAACGCTCTAAGGGAGGCTACGCGGTCTGACAGCGCTGTGTTGCCAAAGTTGCTCCGGGGCATCACCTCTCATCAAGGAGGCCGCAGCACATGCTGGTTGCATTGCGGCCTCATCGTCAAGGCCTTTGCTACACACATCGTCCACCTCTTCTCGATCGTTGCGGCGCACAGCCCCTGGGTGCTGTGTAGTTCCGAACGCCTGACGGGCACGATGTCGGTATTCCGCGAGTACCTCCTGACGCGGGATCCGGAACTCGGAGCGCCGAAATGAGTTTCGGCGGGGCGGATCGCGGGGCGGGCGAGGCGCGACGATGGCGCAAGATCTTCGCGCTCCCACTATAGAAATTGTCGAGATTCGCACAGGCACTCTACGCCGGTGTAATGCGTCGTTGTGATCAATCATATCGTTTTCTGTGGCAGGATCCGGAACTCGCAGCTAGCGCCAGCTTCTCCGACTGATGAATTAATCAGTCTTTGCAAAATACTAGTTCCGCCGCCGACCGGTACCGGTAGCGACTACAGTATACGAACCCGGTTGGGTTCATATAAATGAATAATACTTACACGAGCTAGCAGCAGAAGGCGATATCGGAATAATGAATCGATCAAGAAGCCATTATTCAGAAACTCGAGTCAGCCGCGAGTTTCGGGATCAACCGAGTGGGGTATAATCGTACAGGTACCGCCGGTACAGTATGGTACCGACTACTGATTATTTTTTTAATTAAATAATCGCCGACGGTATGCGACTAAGCGGCGCTTCGCGCCGGGGATTTGACCTCTTGGGTTGGGCCTGGTGCGGGATGCGGGCCGCTTTCAGCCGGCTTGTAGTGTTGATATTGTAATACTGTGTTTTTTCCGGGTAATACTGCTTTTAGCGTTAGATTTGTCAGTAATTTATTTTTTAAGAGACGTATGAATCTGTAAAACAGATTAAATCTACAAGCCGCGTAAAAGCTTGCCGCTGACTACTGGTGTGCATTACAAAAAGGCCAGTACCCAACCGCTAAAAGCAGTACTACCCCCCCCCTCCCCCCCCCAACCCCCCCCCAAAAAAGCAGCAGCATTACAAGATCAGCAATACAGTACAAGCCGCCTACAGGCGGCCCGCATCCCGCACGAGGCCGCGCAGGTCGGGCCGGTCGTCAGGTCTACGGGGCGGGCACGCCACGAATCGCCATGCCCGCCGCCTGTACCGGCACCGGACGCCGGACGCCGTCATTCGACCGTCGCCCGTCCGCCGACGGATGCCGGGCCCCGGGTTGGCGGACTGCCCCCGCGCCGCGGCGACCCCTTTTTACAGCATCATTTTACAGTATGTACTTTGACTACCGTATAGTCGCTGTATAAAAGAGGGCAAGTCTCGCTTCCTGATTCAGCGCAGTAAAAACGCGCTACTGCGGTACCGCGTTATTTTGGCGTATCAGACGTTTCAAAGTTGAGTCTGGTTTTGCCAAAAAGGTCGCGCAGGCTTCTTTACACGGTCAAGAGCCGAAATTGGCAGGATGGTTTAGCGAAAGCGCGGAGGGAAAACGGAGTCAGGGGGGCGCTGCGTGGAACGCAGCGAAAACTGGAAGATGGCAGGCTCAGCTGTTCTAGCTGCTTTTATATCTACTCGTGCTGCACCCAAAAAGGGCGCAACAACAGATGCCTAGTTCCCGTACCACTGAGCAGCACTTGTAAGCTGAAAAGCGGTTAGGTCAAGGGAGGAAACCCCATAAACTAGTTTAAAACATTTCAAAGTTGAGTCTGGTTTTGCCAATCTTGAGCGAACGGAGAGAGCGGTGGATTGACGGAGAAGAGGTAGCGCCAAGTAATGAAGGAGGCACTGGGAAGGCCACCGCTGCGGAGTCCTGTTGGACTTGGAAGTGGCGGAGGGGGGCGATGTGTCCAAAGAAGAACCATGCGCCAGGCAGGTGAAGGAAGAACGTTGGGGTCGATGTAGTCCAGAACGACGTCAGAGTTAGTGGCCCAACCGCCTTGGTAGCGAATGTGGGACAACGGCACACCGATGGCGTTCGTTGCAGAGGCTGCGCCTTTGCGAAGACTGTGCGAGGTCCAGGAGGTGCCAGCAGGGGGGGCAGCGTTGACCAGACGGATGGCTGTGGACAGCCAGTCTGACATTGTAGCCGCAGTCCAAGGTTTTGACTGCTCATCCGAACTGACAGCCCAGAAGTTTGACACAGCCAAGCCAACAGTAACCAGGGGGACTGATTGGACGTGGTCGAGGAAGTGGTGCAGGAGACGGGCCACTCGGGGGTGCTCTGACACTGGAAGGAGAAGTTCGCGTAGGTCGTCGGGTCCCCGCCGACCAGCGCGACCCTTCTCTCGGTACACTTGCAGGGTGATGTTGTAGTCGTCGACATGCACGTCTCGCACTCGACAGGACACGCCAGTAAGGCCCCTGGCAAAGAACATAAAGTTGACAACCGAGGCCAAGAGGGCTCGGAAGTCGTGGTGGTACTCTGTGTAGGGAGCAGACACAATCAGCTCGGCCTTTGTGACGAAGCGGTAAGCTACATCCGCAGGCAGAGGGACACGCAAAGGGGCAGCGTCCTGCCGGCGCTGACGCAGCATCAGCCCACGCCTTGCTGAAGTTAGGTGTAGGCTGTCCTTGGCGATTGGGTCGAGGTTGTGCAGCTCGAAGAACGTGTTGATTGCAGACAGGTAAGGTTGCAGCGACTTAGCTGCGATGTGCCCCCGCTCGCCGATCCAGGCAACGCACCGAACGACAGTAGCAGTAGTCGCCTCCAGCGGACTGATGTTCTCGGAGTTGTGGCAGAACTCCGCGAACTGAGACAGCCGGCCGGCGTAGCTCTTGAGTGTCTGAGCGCTGAGGGAGCTGGAGAGTAGGTCGAGCGTCCGTTGGTCCAGCTCGTTTGAGCCGAACGCGTCCTGCAGCCGAGATCGCAATGAAGCAGCCCAGGGAGCGACAGCTTCGGGCTCGTCAATCACGTAAGTGCGTCGTTTTACGGACAGAGTTCCACCGGTACGACTACTGTTCGGAAAGTACTCGGCAGCAGCAGTTAGGTTCCCGGCGGCTGGCCGGTAGTTGCTGGACGGGTTTGCAGTAGCATCGGTACGGGTTTGCGGGGCAAGGTTCAGGTAAGAGGGCCGTCCCGCGCGCCCTTCGCGCTCGTAGCGCCTGTCACGCGCGTAACGTACCCGCGCGAAACTTGGTCGTTGCGAACCAGTTGTAACACGCAGTGTAACAACCGACGGACGCAGTGATGGAACGGTACGGGAGGCGGTTAGTTGAGCCGCCATGTGCAGGTGTGCGGATGGTTGAGCCGCACTCGGCTGTAGCGGTAAGAAGCGCCGCACCGAGGAAGGTCTAAAGGAAGTCTGTAAGGTGGGGGGGTCGGGTCTTGACACGGGGCGCTCATTTCGCCGTTGAGCTGCAAGGGTGCGTCTTGCGGCGGTCACCGAAAGGTGGCCTCGCAAAGCTCCAGCAGCTCCGACGAAAGGCGCCCCACACCGTCACTCGTGCTCACCTTCGCGGCCACGCCCGCGTCCACCGCCACGTCCTCGCCCGCGCCAGCGACCTGCAGCTGCAGCCGCCACTCGAGCAGTAGCGGTCGCTTTCGCGCTGCTGGCAACGGTCGCCTCGAAGACACGGCGCTCGTAGTCCCGCATGAGGTCCCCAAAGATCACGGAACCCAGATGCTCCGAAGCAGGCTGAAAATGATGGGCTCGCAGCACGTCCAGAACACCTTGGTCACCGTGCACACGCTTGATCTCATTTAGCCTCCGCAGGAAGGCCAAACGAAACCGAAACGCCTTGTCGATGGCCTCGGCGTGGTTCCGAGCTCTTGCGAGGTAGGGGGTGAAGTCATGGTTGGTGGCAGGGACGTAGGGCAGCAGCTCGTCGAGAGCCACGAAAAGCGCGGCCATGTGGGCCCCGAAACACGACATCCACAAATACTCCTCCTGGGCCGGCAGACGCCGGTCATCCTGCTTGAGGTACTCGTTCGTTAGGTCGGTGCTCAGGGGAAAGAGTTCAGGCACTCGGCTGACCGGTCGAACGGCCTCGTAGCCAGACTCTGCGCTCTGCAGTAGTTCTGGCACCGCGAGGTAGTCATTCTCGGCACTCACGGATTTTGCTCCGACACGGCCGCTATGGGCTAGCTCTAGCAAGTCGGGGCGCTCTGCGGCTCCCCCGCTGCCTGTCGGCTGTCCCGCGATGCGCTGCCCGAAGCCGGAGCCATGTGCCCCTTCTCCATCAACAACGCGCTCACGAGCCGTCAATTGAGCTTAAGTTGTAGCCAGTGCCCGCACATCTGCTTGCAGTGACTTCAGCGTCGGCTCAGCGACGGGTTCTTCTCCATCTGACATGGTAACGCACGGACGTACGGACGAGAATGTCACACTCGGATGGCGAGCCGGGTGTGGTCTTGAACCATCTGGGGTGACCTTGCTCGCAACTGGTTACGAGACAGTTTTTACATCGCTGCGTAGAACGCAGCGAAAACTGGAAGATGGCAGGCTCAGCTGTTCTAGCTGCTTTTATATCTACTCGTGCTGCACCCAAAAAGGGCGCAACAACAGATGCCTAGTTCCCGTACCACTGAGCAGCACTTGTAGCTAAAAAGCGGTTAGGTCAAGGGAGGAAACCCCATAAACTAGTTTAAAACAAATACATGACGTGCCTGGGCTAGAATACACGCGCGTCCATTCGGAAACGAGCGTACACGTACCTATACCGTGAAATAAAACGAGCGAATACCAAACGTATAACGATTCATAAACGAAGCGCGTATGATGTAGGACGGAGGACGGCAGACGGACGGAGGACGCCTAAACATCCGTCATAAAACCGTATTATAACCTGTATCGATTCTCTCGTATTCCGGGCAATTTCGGACGCGGTCCTCCTTTTCCTCCGCTTAACCCAAGGGGTAGGGGAATATGCGTGCTCTTGTGCGACTCGCGTGGCTGCTTATCCGCCGTCGTAGTAGGCAGTCGATGAGGCTTGCTGCCTCGCCGACGCTAGCCCCATCGCGCACGCACACCTCCACGCCAAAGGGCAGATAGCTAACGCAGTCAGGGGAGCCCAGGTAGCTCACACGCTTGTTGCTCGTATCCGGGCTGCTTGTAGGCGGGCTGCTTATAGTTGCGTTGCCGGCACCCAATATTGGGTTGCTCAAAGGCGCGCTGCTGATCCGGATGGCGCACTTGCCCTCCTCGCGCTCGCCACTGCGCTCGCCGATGACACGGCGCGGTAGTTGGTGTTCCCGCACGCCCAGCCGATGCAGTGGCTAGCCTTGTCGCCGTCGTCGTCGCTGCCCGTTGCAGCCGTCGACCGAAGGGCGACATTTGGGGATATATCAGAGGGGCCCGCGGTCTTGGGAGTGGGGGCTCTAGATTCAGCGCAGCCTCTTGTGCATCGGGTTGACAATGAAGATTGGCGCAGTAGGCGCAAGGATCGTCGCAGCGGCCGCCGCCCACAGGGTCCGCGAGCACGGTGTCGTAGATGCGCGTTCTCGCCACGCGGTCCGCGAAGAAGTCGCCCCAATCTTCAACCTTTTAGAACGGGTCGAGGTCAGACTAGATGGGCGTGGCTCGGTGACAATCCTGAGAGTCACGCCCATCTAGTCTGATCTCGGGCGTGTTGAAGCCTCGCATGGCACTTCTTGGCCTCGACCTTGGCTTCCTCGAGCTCAATCTCGAATCTGTGGTCACGATGTTTGGATCTCCGGTACACTCGATCTCCTCGATCTTGTCACCGGTATCTCCGGTGACTTCCTTGCCGCCGCTGCCCTCTGACCGGCCCGACAATACGGTCTTATCCTTTCTTGGGCTTGCTGCATGTCTTCCGTTGGCCCGGAGCAAATGAACATGGAACACGTGAGTGAGCCACTAGATCCCAGATCGATGGCGTACATAATTGCCGATGTCGTACATAATTGTCGTACATACATGCCGGACACGTTGTGTCTGTAATATATATTTATCCATGTTGATTCCGGGATTTTTTCGCATGTGGAAAAGCGAGATAACTTATCGCGATGAGTATATTAATATTGGAAACTTGAGGCCACTTGGTTTGATGGGGTATCGACATGTGCAAGCCGAGCGAGGCGGCACTGTCCTGCTTGGCGCCCGAAAGAGACCAATGGGTAAGATTGCGGACTGGTGCACCGCCCGGCGAGAAGGGGCTGACTTCCGCCCTGCGGGTACTGCATGGTGGCGGACACCCGCCTGGTGGCACATGGCCCCATCTGAACTGTCAAGTACACGGTGGTAGTTTGTCATCGTGTTCGTCCTTGCTGATGCTGGGAAAAATCCACGGTGAAATACGGGGCGACCTTTGTCGCGATCAACGGAATTCTGGAAACAAGAGTTGATGTACCGATTTTGGTTCGTTTCCGGAGACTACTATGGTATACATGCCGGTGCGTGTGTGGTGTGTGTGTGTGTGTGTGTGTGTGTGTGTGTGTGTGTGTGTGTGTGTGTGTGTGTGTTATTTGAATTCTATTTTTTGACGTTTCTCTAGATCTAATTCTAATAGCTAAGCACAGCAATGCTTTGTTCGACAAAATCCCGGGGACTTGTCTGCTACAAAATCCCGGAGCGCAGCCCCGGAGCCTGGCTATCTCGGGCCGGTTGGCAGAACCTCGATACGGTGTCGGGAGGGTTGTGTACTTGCCCCGGAGGCTCGTCAGCGTGCATCCCCCGTCCCTTGTGGGCTTGTTGTCGGCGCCCTTATGGCAGCCGCCTCCGTCGTTTTTCGAGTAGCGACTCCGGACGTGCGCCGGACGCACGGACTTCTCCCTGCACCCCGCCCGCGCCCACGTGACGTGTGAGGGCCCATAACCTAGCCGGCTCAACCGCGGAGGTGATGGTGAGTGGAAGTGCGTGGAGCATCTTACAGTGGGAGCAGCGAGCCGGGCTCGAGCTGCAAGGACTGTGGACAGGAAGAGAGTGGCAACACATGGCCCGATGGGCCTGGAGACATGCACGCGCCGGGCATGGTCGCGTGGAGACAGGTGACCATGTGTTCGGGCGGTGCTACAGTATAGGATGGTGCTACGATAGCGGGGAGATCCCAACAGACATGCCTGCTGCATTTCTAGCTGGGTGCAAAGGCGGCATGCCGTTCTCTCGTGATCGCAAGCCTTATATATTCGCCGGTCGGTGCCCTTGATGTGACTCCAAAAACCACAACAGACGGTAGTGCAAGGCCTTGTCGGACGACCGTATCGCGTGGGTCCGCGGAAAAACGAGCGATGCTCGACGCTTGTCAGTCGACTGACTCAGCCCAGCTGCCCGCTGACGGCGCAAAGGCTCACCTCAACGACGTAATGGAGGCGGTGCCTGGACATTACACCTTGGTAGACGAAAAGGAAATGTGCGACTATCTTGAGTACGACGACACCGACCAAGAAGAGGTACGCACATCGACTGACCCCGAACCATACGGCTGGCACTCTGGCAGTGCCAAGGATTCATAGGGGGCCGCTGAGACACAACCACCTGTTGAACCAACTGCATTTACAACATCTAAACCCCACATTTGGTCAGCCAAGCAGGGCAGATGGGGTGTGATGGGTGGGGGCTGCGACATGAGTCTCAGTCGGAGTTCAAAACTATCAAATCATTGCGGGGCTAAAAGCCCTAATTGCCGCTCAGTTCAGGGAGTGGATATGGATAAAACAGGCATAGGCATAGTTGAAGTGGCATTTCCCTTGACAACGGGAGGATGCCGCACATGCATGCCTTTGCGGAAATCACTGCTATTTACACTCCTAATCTACTACATTAGGGCGTGACCCGACTGCTCAGTCAATCGTGGTTTCAGCAGCGCTGGAATATGTCATTTAAGTATCCCAAATCTAAGGACTATGGTTTGGTGCTATTTGATGGCTATTAGGCATGGCAGGCCTAATGGTGGAGAATGGGTTCTACATCCTACCTGGGAGAGGAGAGAGCTTTCTGGACGAGCATGGCATCGATCATGAGGAGGCATTACTAGCCGAGGCGGGGGCAGCAGCAGCCACCATGGCGTCCCACCCCCCTTGATCTAGCTGACATCCGTGACACCGATGTCGACACTGTCACTGACGCTGACTTGGACAGCGGTGTTGATCCTGTAACACCGCTTTCTAAGTCAGATCCAAATCCTGATCCATCACTGTCGCATAAGCGGTTGGGACACCTACACATGGGAGGCATTCAGATGAAACATGGGCATGGTGTCATTGGCATACCGAAATTCCACAGCAATGTCAGACATCAACTATGCCTTGACTGTCTGCTATGCAAGGCATCGGCCGCACCTTAGAATAAGCAGCCTGCTTAGCAACCTGCTGGTCCATTCCAGAAGTTCTCCATCGATATGAAGGGACCCATCAGTGTCCCCTCACTGCCTGGCATGCGATATGCATTGACTGTCGTCGATCATTACAGCAACATACAATGGCTCTGGTACAGATCCGCAGAGGACATTGGGAAGCAGCTAGAGGTCGTTCTCGCGAACATCAAGTTTTTGCATCAGCGACATTGGGGGCACGTACTTTCGCGCCGATGTTGAAGTTTGGCCAGGACCCGAGCTTCAAGGCCGACAGCCTGCAAATGATGGTCACAGAGCTGGGGTTTGGTGTACAGTGGTATGCCCCCTATCAGCACAGCATGCATGGCGAGGCAGAACGCCCAATCAGAACACTGGTTGAGGCAGCTAGCACCATGATGCACACTATGAATGCACCCACCTGGATGTGGCCATTGGCGATGTCTGCCGCCAAATTGGGTGCACGAACGCACATACTCTCGAGCAGTTGGGCCGTCGGACGGCATTCCTTGTCAACTGAAACCCAGGCATGAAGGTGATGGCAGTAAGGCCATGGTAATTGCTTGCACTGCATATGTCAAAATACCAGGTGATGCGCGCACCAAAAATAAGGGTGCCAAAGCATTTCGTGCTGTGATGGTGGGGTGTGCTAAGAATTCAGTCGGTTATAAGGTTTATAACCCTGCGACATGCACCATCATCAACACAGTGCATGTTGGGTTTGATGAGCTCACACATGGATTCGGCGGCACCCCCAGTGAATTTGCACCTGTGCAGCTGGATCCTGAAGAGGGCACATCCGAGGAGGACACACATTCAGATGATGTGGATGAGAATGCATCGATCGGGGACAGCAATGAGGAGGCATTTGGCAAACCTGAGGCTATATCTGCGGGCCGTCCGTGTGCCTGCGAGATACCACGACGGGTTTCAGGCAGGACTCACAGATGCGGGGCTGACCACGTTGTGGTGGTGGAAGCACACCTACACGATTGACGGGTGGTAGTGCTGCTCGCCGCCTACGATGTACCTGAACCTCAGAGCTATGCTAAAGCCATCAACGGCCTGCACGCCAAGCAAGGGTTCGAGGGCGTTCACAGTGAGTTTGAAGCTCAGATTGCTAGTGGTACATGGGATGTGGAGCTGGTGGACCTTTCCCCTGACCGTAAAGCTGTCAACCGTGAATGGGTATTTAAGGTGAAGCCTGACTCAAGGGGCGATGGGCAGATTCAAGACTATATTGGTGGCTAAAGGCTGCAGCCAGCGAGCGGGCTTGGACTACACTGAGACATTCTCACCTGTTATCAGGCAAGCCACCCTTCGCGTGCTCCTGTCCATTGCAGCGGCACTTGACATGGAATTAGAACCGCTCAATGTCAACACGTGTATCTGGAGCAAGTTGTGTTCATGCGTCAACCTGAAGGTATGAGCGATGGGACCAAACGAGTGCTTAGACCGCGGGAGACGCTTTATGGTCTCAAGTAATCTCTTCGGAGGTGGAATGTACTACTTCCTTAGTGGCTCATTGACAGAGGTTGGGTGCTGTGTGTCAAGGATCCGCGTCTTTACTACTTCCGCCAAGGCAGTGACTGTTTTTGACATGATCGGTCTGCACGTGGATGATCTACCGTTGGCATGCAATGGCATAGACTGGCTCAAGCAATTCAAGGAGGAGCTAGGCCAGCGGCTCAAGGTGTCCGACGTGGGGGAGCTCAATTGGCTGCTGGGTATGCATATGTATCACCAGGGACAGGTCGAACCGTACCTTGACAATCGATCAGTCTAAATACATTCGTGACATCCTACGCGAGTTCGGAAAATAGAGGACTGCTACAACGCTGGGATCCCTATGGATGTGGGATATCGCAACCACGTTACCTAGCAATGCGCCGCCATCTCCACTGCTTGGAGTGAAAGGGCGGGAGGCATATGCCAGCTTCATGGGCAAGCTGTTGTATGTCGGGTGTGGCACCCGCCCTGACATTGGTGTTGCTATCAACACACTGGGGCAAGTGAAAAGCGACCGTGTCAGATGCACATGGTCGCTCTGAAGGTGCTTCGCTACCTGAAGGGCCCACGGTCTCGAGGACTGACATTGGGTGGCTCACCTGACAGATTGGAACTCAAATGCAGCGCCGATTCAGATCACACTGGCGATCTGGCAACCATACGTTCCCGGTCTGGATACGTATTCTTTCTTGGAGAGCATGCCGCAGTCAGCTAGAAATCTAAATTGCAGTCTGCTGTCGCAATCTCGGCATGTGAAGCTGAGTACTATGCGTTCCAGCACATCTGTGGCTGCACATCTCATTCACGCAAGCTTGCGTCGATATTACGATCATACGAGGTGTTTATATCACGTGAGAGGTGACAGCTCCACTTGAAGCTAAAGCTGAACTACAGAGCCGTATATATTGACAGGTCTGCCTATTTGCTCCATATTACAAACAAATCATTGAAAAACTTCCTGCAATTTTCGGAGCCTAATTGTCACTGCACCCAGGCTTCTGTGTAATGATTCAATTTGTCAATCCTGGCTCATGCATACATCTAATACGTGGCGAGAATTTAATTGCTACAGAGAATGATCTCTGGCCCCATGGCCAGTTGCTCCGTTCCTTGCATCTTTCGGAAAACTGGTACCAGTAAATGGCATTGATATTGCAAATATTTGTGAGCTTGGCGGTCTTTCAACACGCTGCCTGAGGTCAATTATATTGTTACAGCACCCGTAGCAGTACGGGCGCACACCCCTCTATCCCTCCTGGTCATTGAATCAGGAGACGATATTGTTTCCGGAGTTTGACTAATCAGGCCAATCCGCAGCGGCCGGCTCCTCTTGCCTGTGCGGAACACCAGCCTACGCCAGGCCTACCACAGATGATTATGAATTGCCTCCTGGATGGAAGCATAAAGATGGCATTAATGTATGTTTTGTAGCAGCTGCATGGCGCTCAAGAATTGATGCACATTTGATATATCGCCGTGCTGATGTGTCTCCTGGGGCGTCAACGGACTTGAAAGTTGCGGCATCTGCTGCGAGAAAAGCTTCTGAACTTGCTCGGCGACGGCACTCTGCACGATCTGATTAATCTGAGGCACATTGATGGCAGGACTGGAGCGAATCATGGCCTGCGGAACGTGATTAGTGGAGGCCATAGCAGCGATGAACTGATGCACAACCGTTGCTGCCGGCGCGGAAACCACGTTCGCTGCTGAGGGTCCGAGAGACAGCGCCGGCGGTGACAGAAGCTCGCTGGGCGGTGATTGGGACGGGTGCTGCGTGAATTCCGCTGAGGCACCGCCAGGGGATTGCTGCATTATGCTGCATAGAGCCTCTGCAGCGGTGCAGTGCCTAATCTCAGGTGCTTGAATCCTGCCTATTCCATCCAGTAAAACGGGTGAAGCGATCATCTGGTGAGAGTGTTGATGGAGGTGGAATGAGAAGCCCGTCTTATCCAAACACTCCGACTCGTGGCTTTCACTCTCATCTTCACTGAGAGTATCAGGTAGAACGCTGACGGCATTCGATAGCGTGTTTTGCATGATGGCAGTTGTTTGTGCGTGGCATGTAGGGCTCCCACATGCTTCGTCGTTCGGGCTGCGCTGTGCCTTCGTCGGCGTTTTCTGAATTCCAGCATCACAGGACTGATCGGATAGTGAACAAGACACAGGAATGGGCGTCAAGATTGACGGTTGCAGAGAACCTGCCCCACTTGGGGAAAGGCCATGATGCGTGCTTGGCGCCTGATTGTTGACAGACTGGAGCCAATCCTTCATTATCATGGCTGCATCCTTCATTGGCAGACCGTGGAATACTGACAGTGGAAGTCCCCCTACAGGCAAACGAGGGGTTCACCATCTTAACAGCTTAATAACCAGCAATTCATTCTTCATGGCTGCACCAGTTGGCGGGTAAGATCTGTTCATTACCAAAAGTGGGGAGCGAAACCTGGAGGTACAGCTGTAGGTCGCATCCTCTGCCGTTTCTTCTTTTCATTGTTTATGAGATTCTTGACTTGGATGGCATCAAGTGGACATTCCAAAATAACAAGCAGGGGATGATTTGGATCCTCGTCTTCCAGGTCCCGTCGGCGCTGATTGAAGCTTTTCTTGCTGAAATTTTCGATTTCTTCGGCCTTTGGGCACCGGTTGTGGGTGGCCATAAAGTCGGTCCATTCCTTGCACAGCAAGTCTTTCTTGGGTACAGCGGAGCGGCAGGGCAGCACAGTCAGCGTCCAAAGAGGAAACGAACATCTCTCGCTCTCGAAACTCCAGATGGTGCATGCGGGTGTAGATGTGACTTACGTAACCAGGCTCAAAGTTGTGCTTCCCTCGCTTCCTTCCACGCCGCACCTCGTCGGCTGCCGCTGACGCGCTCACATCAACTGTCATTCTGGCCACTGTAGATATATAAAACGGCAACCTGCGAAAACGACAGAGCAGACTGGAGGCAACAGAGGGACCGGGGCGTCTAAGTCTCACAGATCATCACGCATTAACGCATGTATGGGAGTAAACCGCCTCGTCGTTGCCAATTGTTGGCCCAGTGCGTTGTACTGCGGACGAAGGATGAGCGACCGATAAGGGGGCGGCACACGCTTTGCCGGCTGCTATTGCGCCGTCCCGCTATTTTGAGTACATACTCGCACCTGCAGCGCTCGGCCGAGGCGCCGTCAACACGCCGCTCACTGTGTCAGCCTCCAGCACCGTCCCAATGCAGATAGATCACTATACAGGTTTTGTTCTGGCAGGCCCAATCACGGTTATCACAGATTACATTGCAACGCCTGAAGTTGCTGCTGCAGGTGCGGAGTCCCTCGTGTGATGTTGAACGACGACACTGCTTTGAAGCGAATCCGACAGGCGAGCGTAACCGCCAGTGGACGCGGCGCGGCCGGAACCGTCACGACGACGACTGCTGCTAATTATAGTACTGTACAGGATACAGGGTAAAATAAAAAGTACAGGGTACAGTATTATATCCTGTAATTGTTTCCGTCATTGCCGCGCGCTCCAGCATATGCAGTAGTTTAAATTAACATGGTTTTGCCAAAACGAATGCGGAGGCTATTTTTTTAGGGAAGAAGCGCGCCATTTAATGCTCAGCGAAGAAAAGGGGGAAGGTCGTAGGAGCCTGCACGGCGGAAACAGAAAACGGGAGGGCGCTGCCGAAGGCAGCGAGCTGGGAATATGGCATGCGAGCCGCTACTGGCTGTCCTAAGTACGGGTGGCTCCCCGGCCAGGAGCGCAGGGCTCGCGTGCGATGGGGCGGGACGTCCCGAAAACCCGTGATCGATGCTAGACGTACAATGAACGCGATATACCGGCACTCGGCTGCCCGTGTATAGGATATATGGAATGCGGGTGCCCGAAGGTATATGAAATGCTCAGATTTTTTATTGTACTGCCCTTCAAAAAGCCACCACGAGCACGCGCGTATCTCGGAGCGTAGCGGCATAAATTGAAATTGAAACAACAATTGAAATTGTACAACGTGCTGACTTGCTGATCTCCACTGCCCAAGCCGAGTTGCTTTTAGGGCTTGCTTTATCCAACCGCTGTGGGAACCCTAGGGATTACGGATGCAGCTTCCGGCCTTCCTCCTTGTCGCCCGCGCCCCTCCTCCTTCCATGCCGCTTGGTGTTGTCCCCCGTTGCGCCGTGGCGCGGGTGTCGTGTACAGCGTCTGCGGAAAGCGTGTATGTTAATGGTGGGTGTGCGAGCGGGGTTTGTGGGAGGTACTGGGGTTGGACATGCCAGGTTTGAGGGACTGTCGGGATATGCGGAGGAGAGTATATATGTAGCCATCCGATTGAGTGTCGTTGGAGTTTCCTACAGAGGCGGATTGCAGCGGCGCTGGGAGGCGGAGGGGGTTTGTCCGGGGGTTGCTTCTTGGGGCGGAGGACCGTGAGGCTATGGATGGCTTCTAGTGTGAGTTTGTGCATGGTGCCGCTGCGGCTGAGGGTGACGGGAATGATTTCAATCGGACACTGCCAGCCTTGCTGACGTAGGGCGCTCACCATGTGTTGGTGTTTTATTTTGCGGATGAGAGCGTGCACGGTGGCATGATTGAGATCAATACGGTATTTGAATTCGATTATCTGTAATTTTTGGACTGCTCTGGGGTCGGTGCTGGGAGATATATATGGTTTCGGTGGCCGGGTCCTAGTCGAATCCGACGATGCGTACTGCGTCCGGCTTGCAGTGTTTAGGGCGGAGGTGAGGGGGTAGCATGGTCGTGGGGAGCAGGGTGAGTGCTTGGGCGGCGTTGGGACCTTCGGTTGCTCCTTCTTGGGCGTCCGCTAGGCGATCGGGGATGCTGATGCACGGGATTGTGTGTGTCATCTGTCGATTAGGTCGGAGATCAGGGTGTCTCTGTTGGGGGAGAAGAAGTTAGCCACATGTTTGTTGCCCGCGTCCATGGATAGATAGTACGTGCCAGCGACCGCCGTTTAGGACTTCCAGCTCGTTGAGGAGGAGTTTAAGCGTGCTATTGTGTCGGTCTGTCTTTAGGCCGGCCATGGATGGAGGGGCAATTGCATGCTATGTGACCGTTGCTGAGGTGTTGTCCGCATTTCCCGCATGTGAAGGACGGCTGGTCTTTGCGTCTCATTCGGCTTGAGTGTGTTCCCCACATGAATTCTAGCCTGTGGATTCTTTCCGAGGTGGTGATGTCCAAGGGGGTGACGAGGTCTGGCATTACACCTGTGGCCAACGCCTGGTCTATAAAGTGGGAGTGCAGGGTTTCGTCGGAGGCGTCGCATCCTACTGTAGCGTTATTGGCGTGTTTCCGAAGGGCGGCTTTCAAGTTGTGGGGGGTGTGAGTGGTGGTCGGCGCGCCTTGGCATGGGTTCAGCCACACGTCATCGGTTGGTTCGGGAGTTGCGCCTACGGTTACGATAGTGTCAGGTGGGATTGTCCCATTGGCTACTTCGCCGGCGGTGGTGCCGGCTTGTTCGTTGCCTTCGACCCCAATATGGGCTTTGACTTCTGGAGGATAGTTTGGAGTCCCAAATCCGCTCGGTGTCGAAGTTGGCGTACTATATGTTGTAGTATTTTGTGAGCGTGGCGGAGTAAGGTGACCGGCAGGTACATCATGCGCTCTATTAGGTGAAGGGAGCCTGCGCTATCTGAGAGGATATGCTTCCGTAGGTCAAACTCGAGTGCCACCGATATGCCAGCCAGTTCCGCTCTGGTGATGGTGCGGCGAATATTGTCCGTGTCCACTCCCACTGCGATAAGTTTATTGCCCGGCGTGTAGACCCCGGCGCCGATTCCCACCGCTCCGCCGCGGTGGATGCGGGAGCCGTCGGTGTATGTAAAGCGTTTCGGGTCGAGCCGTCATTTCAGGGGTTGTGTGGACGGGATTGGTGACGTCAGTGGGCGGAGTTCCTGTGCGGCGGATGGTATCCGCCAGTCGCGAGGCGGTCTCGGAAGACGGGGGCATGATGTTGCTACTCATGCTACGTCTGGGCCTATTGGTCGTTGGGTGGTGTTAAGGTGGAAGTGCGGCGTGAGGCCAGGGTACAAGACCCTGAGGGCAACCATCATCTTGGTCGAAGCTTCCGCACCGTTGACGTTTGCGAAGTAGGGGGCGGAAGCCACCAAGTACACTCCCACCGGCCATTTGGTGCCGAGGTGCTTGTTCGTGGCTGTCTCGGTGTGTTGGTCTGGGGGCCGGAACTTGGTGAGGTCCGCGGGGAGCAGCGGCATCAACCCCTACCACGATGGCCGTCTCCCCGTTCTCCCCCGAGCACGGACGGAGGCCGAACGAGTGCGGCTAGGCCTCCGGGTCGAGGCCTTCGCCGGTGAGGAGCTACAGGACAGCCGCGCGCGATGCGCGTCTGCCCCCGTGCCCGCGGTTGTATCGGTACTCGAGAGCCCATACCACTGATGTAGCTGCGAGCTCCTCCGTCGGGCGGACGAGCTAGCGATCCAGACCAGACAGCGGGAGGCGGCATTCTTTAACAGGCGGCCGAAAAAGGTCCGACCGGCACGCTCCGCCGTGGTGTTGTGGCCCCCGGCCTCCGCACTGTGCAGCTCTTCTATTGTGCCGCGGACCGTGGACCCTGACGCCGATTCGGACAGAGCCGGCACAACAACACGACAGGGTGTTCCGTCCGGATTCCATGTCGTCCTCATCTTGTCAACTAGTGTACTCCCGACTCCCCTTTGATGTATACGAGACACCGCGCGTCCGCCGCAGCATCAACTACTTGCACTTGCGTGCAACAGCCGGGGCGGATCGGGAAAAAGTCAAAGAAATCTACAGGGTTCCGTGTGCTCTTCTTCGGCTCGACTTTGAAGTTCTCGTGCGTCAGCGCTTGGTGCCGGGCTATGCACAATTGACTGCCAAACAAGAGGAGGGCCTTACGGAAGTACATATATATGGCGTAAAATGTGTGAGGTCAAAACGCATGGTAGCCCAAAGCAGGGTGCATACGATGCTGCTGAATTGAAAGAGTCGGGAGGTAGTTGTATGTTACATGTCCTGACGCTTCGCTTGAAAGCGGCACACAGATGGCCCAACTATACACAACTACCCAATGTCAGTCCGGATTTGACGTTGCTGATGGGTAAGGCTGCCAAAGGAGCGGTGCTGGGGCTGCAACGTAGGCACTCCATTCCCAGCCAGAGCCTTATTTTGATGCATGGTCGACCGGATGCGTGATCGAATCCACCGGGTTATCTCCTTGCCACGCACAGTAATAACCCCATCATCGGGTGCCGAATACGAGAACATCTTCAACCGCCGCAGTTGAGCAGCAACTGCGAGGCCCACCGACGGGTTCAAGGACAGAAGAGCACTACCGCTGTCATCATCTGTATGGTTTGCATGGTTCTGAGGCTCCTTGTTCCCTGGAACCAGTGAGGAAGCAGCGGCGTTAGAGACCGGGCGGCAAGAGAGTAGATGTCAAAACAACTACAATTGTCGCATAAGTAGAAGACATGCAGGGATGGGGCTGTGCAGGCAGAGACGCTAGGAGAGGAAGGAAAGGAGGGAGAAGGGTGGGTGGGTGGGGGGGGGGGGGGGGGGGGGGTTACCATCGTCGTCGTAGCTAGGGACAAAGAGAACAGTTGGATTGTATGGTGGCACCAGGATTTTGAGCTCTCCGCGGTAGCGGAATCTCACTGTGGCCTTCCGTTCCAGCGAGCGGAACATGGCAAGAACGTAGACTTCAGCCACAGCCGGTGGCAATCCGCGCAGGTTGATGAGACATTTCGCTTCAGGGTCCAGGGTCATTTGCGGAAGGTTGCCGGTCGTCACGGCCTGCAGTTGGACACCCATTGCATATCGACATGTAAGCGGATGCAGGTCACCAAGCGTACTTGCTCCCGCCATGGAATCGCAAAACTTCCTCCGATCTGCCCTGCATATTCCGCACCTCTTCAACCAGCGACACAGCTCGCGAATCAAAGAGAATTTCTATTGATTTGATCTTCTTTGCCTCAGACCCGCTGCTCTGCGCGGAGGTGCCGCCGTTCTGGAATCCAAAGTCAGTGGAGCCTGCCCTAAATCCCAGACTCTGGTGCGCATTGGACAGCGGCATCCCAAGCCCGAGGAGGCCAGAGTGTGCTGCCGGCCCTTCGCCATCTTGCGGCAATGGTTGCCTCAGGCATCCCAGGACGATGTCCAGAATTCGGACGGAGAAGGGATGGTCCGTGGAGATGTACTCGCGGTAAATGTTCAGAGCCCTTTTCTGCCAGTCTTCAATTGTCATGTCTGGCTTTTCCCGCCAAGCCGCAATTGTCTGGAGCACATGTCACGATAACGAGCTTTAGTACCTCGCCTCCGCCTGCCCTTTCTCGGTATGGGCCTGCCATGCCAGAGGCAAAGCCTTGCAGTGCCACTCACCTGAGGGGGGCAGTTCAACGCCTTGAGCAGGGAGGCAGCTGCTGGTGCTGTGCCGGCCATCGTGTACGAGCCCACCCTCGCTGGCGGGTAACCGCCGGGACGCCAGAGGGAGCGGATGTGGTTGAAGCATGCCCTGATGAGGGTGAATGCCGTGGCCTGGTCCAAGGCAAAGTTCTGCGGCACGGTCCGCGGAACAAGTTATTTCCGGGTACAAGCTAGAGGCAAAATAGTAGATGCAAGGAGCAGGCGCGTGGGGGGGGGGGGGGGGGGGGGTGATGTTCGCCGCACCTGGTTACGCATCAGCCTGTACACCAGAAACGCCAGATCCGACTCCCCGCAGCGCTGGCAGGCCTTGATGAGAGAGCCATAGGTGTGGCGGTCCAGCGTCACGCCAGCCTTCACCATATCCTCCAGCACCATCCCTGCGTTCCCAATGTTGAATGCTTGCGCGTATGCGTTGATCATGGCGTTGAATGCATGAGGAAGCCTTGAGCCCCCCGCGGCCCTCAATGTTGAATAAATCTGAGAACCAGGGCAATGACCAGCATCTCAGACATGTAGCATCTCAGACATCAGCATAACAGACAGGGTGAATTACGTGCGATGTCACGAGAAGGACGGTGCTGCATGGGAGAGGGGCAGTGCCTGCTCTGCAGTCTCTATGTCACCGTTCTGCACGCATGCATTGATGACGGCGGCATATGAGCTGTCGTCAGGGGCAAGACCCTCCTCCAACATCTCATCCTGCGACGGCCACAAATGTATCAGCATGTAGGCAATATACTTCGCCCGACGACGCTCGCAACTGCGACTGCGACTGCATACGAACGGACAGAAGTAACGCTACCTGTAGATCCAGTGCCAGGTCGAGTTTGCCAGCAAGTCCGGCGATTTTGATCATCGACGAGTAGAGCTGAGTGGTTGGCATCACTCGATTCCTCTTCATCTCATTGTATATGGTCATGGCAGCCTACACGAAAGTGTACAGAAGGGATGTTCACATCCTGTGCAAGGCAGCAATGGTAGGCAAATAGGTAGGATTGAAACCAGCGGAGTCCGGTGTACGCATTGACATGCAGCGGCACTCACATCAATATCCGGCCCTTGTTTGGTGGAGGTGCAGGCTTCCGCAGCCGCAAAGTACACCTGCACCACAGAGAAAGGGGAATTTTGAAATGGATCGATGTAACGACAGAGGATCAGCTTTAGGTACTTGTGCGTTTGGGGGCACGATCGCCTCATGCACACAGTTAAGATCGCCTGATGCATGCATGGGTTGCAAATGCTGCGGGCAAATGCGAAAGCAGGGGGGCAGTGGGGGAGGCAACACACCATCAGGGATTCCGTCACACCCTGGCGCATTGCCTGCCCAAAAACTTCCAGACACATGTCAGGTTGCCCAGCCCTGTTGCATGCTGCGATGAGCGTGCTGAAGGTGCGGTCATTGGGTCGGACACCGCTAATCTGCAGCAAGGTAACACACGCCACATGTCAGGTGCGCTTCAGCGTGACAAGGCGTACCACCAACAGACAATGCAACGTTGCATGATGTACCTGCATGTTTTCCATCACAGCCAGCGCTTGATCCAGCTTGCCAGAGTACCCAGCAACATTCAGAAGCGCATTCCACATGGGGACATCTGCTTTAACACCCGTTGCGAGTCCATCTGAAAACACCTACAGGCGATTGAAATCCACAGACAAAGACAGTCAACATTCACGAGAACAGCCAAGATGTACGCGGGCACCAGAGTTGAGTGAGGGGCATGGCAGGCATACCTGGAAAGCACGCTCGGTAAGCACCAGCTTGGTCCGCCGATCCTTTGAGTAGACGCTGCGCTGCAATGCCACATGCATCAAGTTATGTCAGTACAATCCACCTCCAACCTTTGGGATCGATATATGATCAACTCTTGCGGGCAGATCTGCATGCACAAAGCTCACCTGCATGATCTCCCTCGCACATGCGTCAATGAGGGTGGTGATGGTCATCGCAGAAGGCTTCAGACCCTCCCTGCGCATCTCGCTGCAAGTCGTCGTTGACATAAGCAAAAGGTAAAAAGGCCGATCATACAGATACTCAAGCTGCGATCCAGTTCAAGAGACCCATTTCACTGGCTGTCACAACAGATGGCGAACGAAACCACAGCATACCTGTACAGCTTGAATGCCGCGTCTGCGTCTGCTGCAGCTGCGGCAGCCTTCATGATGTTGGTGTAATGCGAGTCGTCAAGCGACAACCCTTGCTCTTGCAGGAGGCTGGCTGCCTTGAGGGCACTCGGCAGATCTGCAGCCTGCGCACAGACTGTTGGCGGTCCAATAGGGGGAGATTCAGCCTCATGCCCCAGCTTCGCAAGCAGCCAGTAGGACAGGAAGGAGCTGTTTCGAACACATGCATCTCACCTGTGATCAGCATGTTGAAAGTTCGTCTGTCTGCAACGTAGTTGGGTAGAAGCTCCACAAACTGGAAGGCCTCCGAAACTGCACGGCGCTTTCCTGCGAGCTGCAACATCGACACCATGCATGAGATTTGAGGAAAGCATACTTGTGCACAGCATGTCTCTGTAGGAAAGTTGGGACTTCGAAACGTCTTGCAATGATTACAAAAATACAACCTATGTCTCAGAAGATGAATGGAAAAGGCTAGGGTGGGTAATTGGAGGGAGTGAAGAGGAAAGGGGGGGGGGTTACCCTCAGAAAGTCCTTGTGAATAAAGGATGTGAGCGCCAAGGTGTCGTTTCTGAGAGACGCATCTTCCACAGCAGACAAGGCATCCAAAATATCGCCTTGCTTGCAAGCTTGCCGGTACCGAGTCAGTGGGCTGTCCTGTTCTTGTTCCTGCTGGTGCTGGTAGTAACAAACAAAGACAGTGAGGAGGCGCGGCAGGCACCGCATTGCGCGTAAACCCATAGCAAGTTTGGGGTCCCTTGTCAATACCTTCATCACAGGGGGCGGGGCACTGCGCTTGAGCGGAGTCCCGGCATGTCGATATGACAACACAGGAATGGGTATGGCTGATATGCTGCCGTGCGCGGAGTCCACATGCCCGCTAACGACTTTCTCTGCGATTGCTGTATCCGATCCGCGGGCTGCTTCCATGGAGCGGCGGTGATGTACTGCGCCGTTCCCGCCTTGAGAACCGTTGAACACGCCGCCTCTGTGCTGCTCCGAAGGCATGGCGCGGGATACTCTGTAATCACCCATGTCGCTTGCGCTGCCTGCCGTGTGGCTTGCTTCCGTTGTCAGCGATTCTTCTGCTGCTGCAGGAGTTGCAGCTCCAGACCCGTTGCTAGCTTCCACTGCTGGTGTGCACTCTGTGTCTGGGGCATCCCCGAACGAGAAAGTGAGACTCCCATCTTTGTCCGAGCTGACGCGGGCCTTGTTATCCTCAGCAACTGCGACCGCGACGTTTCCCCTCCGAAGAGGCTTTTGCTTGCGCCCGCCATAGCAGCTGCGGTGAGTATGCGGTGAGGACAATGGATTCAACAAGTCAGGGTCTGGTGAGCAAAACAGTTGAGCGAGTACACTGGTGGGGAGGAAGGAATGGAGGCAGGATATCCCGGGAATATGGGGGGGGGAGGGCGAGGGCGCACCGTGGACGTAAGGAGGTTTGAAACTGGCGAACAGCGCGCAGACTCACAGCAGGAGTGGCGGCGGCGGCCGCCGTGGCACCGAACCCCGCCATGCCAAACCGCAGGTGTGTCCCAACCGAGAGACTTCAGCTCGTCTTCAGTATGTTCTTTCTTGCTCACCGGGAGAACCGGTGGCTGCTTGGTACCGGAGGCGGCGCGCGGTGAGCTCGGCTAAAAGGGCACGCAGCAGTGGCTATCTGCGAATGCGTTCGCCTCGTCGCGGAACAGCGGCCGAGTCCATCACCATCACCAGCAGGGCGGTGTCAGCTGCATGTAATCCTTTGGTCGCTGCGTGGTGCCGGTACGGGTACAGGGTACTGGTACCTATCTGCGGCGGCGCCGCGGAGCCGCGCGTGCTCGGCGCGTCGTCAGCATGCCGTAAATCAGTGGAGCGCAGGCGCGCGCAGTGGCCAGCGGAGCTGGGGACATCCAGTACTTGTACCCAGGTTCCATCAGCTAGCGGCCAAAGGCGATCATTAGCAAACCAGCTGATTTCAAGTTGAGTCTGGTTTTGCCAAAAAGGTCGCTCAGGCTGCTTTACACGGTCAAGAGCCGAAATATTGGCAGGATGGTTTAGCGAAAGCGTGGAGGGAAAACGGAGTCACGGGGGGGCGCTGCGTGGAACGCAGCGAAAACTGGAAGATGGCAGGCTCAGCTGTTATGGATGCTTTTATGTCTACTCGTGCTGCACCTAAAAAGGCGCAACGACAGGTGCCTAGTTCCCGTACCACTGAGCAGCACTTGTAGCTGAAAAGCGGTTAGGTCAAGGGAGGAAACCCCATAAACTAGTTTAGATCATTTCAAGTTGAGTCTGCTTTTGCAAGTCATGAGCGAACGGAGAGAGCGGTGGATTGACGGAGAAGGGGTAGCGCCAGGTCATGAAGGAGGCACCGGGAAGGCCACCGCTGCGGAGTCCTGTTGGACTTGGAAGTGGCGGAGGGGGGCGATGTGGCCAAGCAAAGAAGAGCCATGCGCCAGGTGAAGGAAGAACGTTGGGGTCGATGTAGTCCAGAACGACGTCGGAGTTAGTGGCCCAGCCGCCTTGGTAGCGAATGTGGGACAATGGTACTCCGATGGCGTTGGCCGCAGACGCTGCGCCCTTGCGAATGCTGTGTGAGGTCCAGGAAGTGCCGGCGGGAGGGGCAGCACCGACAAGACGGACGGTTGTAGACAGCCAGTCCGACATTGTAGCGGCAGTCCAAGGTTTTGACTGCTCGCTCGGGGTGACCGCCCAGAAGTTCGTTTCAGCCAAGGCAACAGTAACGCGGGGGACAGACTGTATTGTGTCGATGAAGTGGTGCAGGAGACGTGCAACTCGGGGGTGCTCGGCCACCGGAAGGAGAAGTACGCGCATGTCGTCGTGTCCCCGTCGGCCAGCGCGGCCTTTCTCGTGGTACACCTACAGGGAAATGTTGTAATCGTCGACATGCACATCCCGCACTCGGCAGGAGACGCCAGTAAGTCCTCTGGCAAAGAACATGAAGTTGACAACCGAGGCCACAAGGGCTCGGAAGTCGTGTTGGTACTCTGGGGTGGGAGCAGACACAATCAGCTCGGCCTTTGTGACGAAGCGGTAAGCTACATCAGCAGGCAGAGGAACTCGCAAAAGGGCTGCTTCCAGACGGCGCTGCCGCAGCATCAGCCCACGCCTTGCCGAAGTGAGGTGTAGGCTGTCCTTGGCGATGGGGTCGAGGTTGTGCAGCTCGAAGAACGTGTTGATTGCAGACAGGTGAGGTTGCAGTGACGTATTAGCTCCAATGTGCCCTCGCTCACCAATCCAGGCAACATACCGAACGACAGTAGCAGTGGTCGCCTCCAGAGGGCTGATGGTCTCGGAGTCGTGGCAGAACTCCGCGAACTGAGACAGTCTGCCGGCGTAGCTCTTGAGTGTCTGAGCGGTGAGGGAGCTGGATAGCAGGTCGAGTGTCCGTTGTCCTAACTCGTCTGAGCCGAAAGCATCCTGCAGTCGAGATCGCAGTGAAGCCGCCCAGGGAGCGACAGCTTCGGGCTCGTCAATTACGTAAGTGCGTCGTTTTACCGACAGAGTTCCAAAGGTGCGAAATCTGTTTGCACAGTACTAGGTAGCAGCGGTTAGGTTCTCGGCGGCTGGCCGGTAGTTGCTGGAAAGGTTTGCAGTAGCACCAATACGGGTTTGCGGGACTAGGTTCAGGGAGGAGGGCCGCCCCGCGCGCTCTTCGCGCTCGTAGCGCATGTCACGCGCGTAACGTACACGCGCGAAGCTTGGTCGTTGCGAACCAGTTGTGACACGCAGTGTAACAACCGACGGACGCAATGAGGGAATGGTACGGGAGGCGGTTGATTGAGCCGCCATGTGCAGGTGTGCGGATGGTTGAGCCGCACTCGGCTATAGCTGTAAGAAGCGCCGCACCGAGGAAGGTCTAAATGAAGTCTGGAACACTGTGAGATTCAGATGTGACGCAAGTGTGCCCTTCTGGTGACGAACGACGACATACGGGGACGATACGGGACGGACGAGGGACGTGGATTTCATACCGAGTAGCGACGACTATCGCGCGCGACCTGTAAAGTACTATATGAATTTCTCGTTTCGATAATTTCATCAAATTGATATGCCCACGCGGGCTCGCGTGTCGCGCGCCGACGCGGAGTATCCGGGCTAAGTACAGGCGGCTGCACGTACTCGTTGCACATCGCTGCACATCGCTGACCCCGCGGTGTGCGGCGATGTGCAACACGACGGGCGGAGGTGTGGGCGGATGTAGGTGGTACGGTAGGTGGTAGGCGGTAGGTGGTGTTCGTAGGTGCGCGTTTTAATGCAGCCGCCCTAACTGCTGATGATTGTGTAACGCCCCAGCACGCGCATGAAGTACGGGGTCGCCTCACGGTCACCGCCGCTCACCGCTGAACCAAGCGCGGACAGCCGCGCACTAGCATCTGTGTTGCCTGCCGGTGGTGGGCTACATCCACCCCAACTCTCAACCCCACCCCCCACCCCCCCCCCCCGCGCGCGCGCGCGGCAGCAGGCATGCCGGGAGAGGGATGGATATCGAGTGTGTCGAAGAATGGCGTGTACACATGCAAGCACTGCCACGGCATCGTGACGGGCAGTAGTGAAAGGACGGCGCGAGAGCGGCACTTCCGGAAATACCCGAACTGTAGCCACTCGTTGAAGCGTGCGGCTAAGTTGCACCGCAAGGCCGCCTTATTACAAGCAGCAGCAGCAGGGCGGCAGCAGCAGCAGCAGCAGCGGCAGGGGCGGCAGCAAAAGTAGCTGCAGCCGTCGGAAACGGCCCGCCGGCGCCGGTCTCGGAGGACGATGTGATGGGTGTGGGGGAGGGCCCCGTTGGCGAAGACGGTATGCACATCGACGCGCATGCGTGGCCGCCGGCGGACGTGGAAGCTGCCGATGAGGGCGTGATACGGAAAGGCGATCCCGGTGACTTCTACATGAAGGTCATCGCCAAGAAGTTCCGGGGAGTATGGCACTACGGCGTGATAACCGGCGTCGTTACCGAGTGGGTGTTGGAGGACTACGGCGGGGCGACCCAGTGGCGCGCTGTTTTCGAGGACGGTGACATTGTGGACCTTCTGCGTTCAGAGGTGAGTGGGCCCGGCCTGCGTGCTGGTGGCACCACTCAACTGCGGTTGTATGGAATTACACGCATCCGTCTGGTCGGCGTGGCAGGTTGTGGAGGCTATGGCGGCTGCCCAGGAGCACCTCCCTGTGGATGCGGACGGGGATGCTCGCTTGGTAACCGTCCATGAAGGCGATGACTTGTCCAGTGAATCACGCACCTTGCCCGGCGTGCGTTCAACACAACCCGGCTGGCGGAGGCCAAGCAGAACACTGGCTGCCATGGCGTGTGCCATGTGCATGTGGTCCTGGGCTATGTCAGCATGGTCAACCTCTTCCCCCTCGCGCCGTTCCACCTGTTTTTTTTTGGCTTGGGAAGGGACTTCTGGAGGAAATTTGTCACCGTGCAGGGCCACATTGGATTCCGAGCTATGAAGCAGGAAGACCGGCGCCAGGCTTTAGTCCCGATACCCAGCAACTTTGGACGCGGGTTGCGCCCTTCGTTTGCGGTGTCCAAGAAGTCGAAAGGTAACCCCCCCCCCCCCCCCCCGCCCCCGGGCGTGGGCGTGGGCGTGGGCGTGACGGCATTCCCCTCCATGACTGCAGGGTCAAGCAAGGTGACGGTGCAGTCCGGCTGGGTCATGGAGGACTGCTTGCACCACATGGAAACGTTTTCCATTCTTAACGCCGGTCCGCTGTTCGAGGAGGCCCGGGTGAAGGCGATCATGCCCGAGAAGGAGCTCGCGTCCCCAGCGGTGGTGCGTTCGGTGTCGCGACTGGCGGTGCTTGGGCACATGTACAAGCGCATGCAAAGAGCTGCGTGGTTCGTCACGCGGTGGGGGTTGCAGAATGTGGTGACGGAGGAGGACGGCCCCGAGCGCAAGGCGCAGGTGGACGCGCTCACCAGGGAGGGGAGGACTCGATACCCAGCGCGGCGCCAAGGCGCGGCGGCCGGGGCAGCGCGGCGCCAAGGCGCGGCGGCCGGGGCAGCGCGGCGCCAACGCGAGTGAGATGGGCGGGGCAGCGGTTGCTACCGAGTGAGGCGTAGCATCGTTTGCAGTAGCAACGCAGCCTTTCCGGTGTGACGCCGCCTGGATGTAACCCAGTACGCGCAAAGTGCAAGTGCAAGCTGCTGATGGCGGGGATCCCGCGGAGGGGGGGGGGGGGGGGGGGCAGCGGCTGTGGGATAGGCGCGGCAGCGGTTGCTACAGAGTGAGGCGTCGCATCGTTTGCAGTAGCAACGCAGCCTTTCCGGTTGCATAGTGTGACGCCGCCTGGATGTAACTTAGCAGTACGCGCAAAGTGCAAGTGCAAGCTGCTGGTGGCGGGGATCCACGCGAGGTCGCAGGACGGTGCGCAAGGGGGGGGGGGGGGGGGGGGGCAGCGGCTGTGGGATAGGCGGGGCAGCGGTTCCTACCGAGTGAGGTGTAGCATCGTTTGCAGTAGCAACGCAGCCTTTCCGGTTGCATAGTGTGACACCGCCTGGATGTAACCTAGCAGTACGCGCAAAGTGCAAGTGTTAAACGTCCGTGTGCCCCACCCAATGACATTGCGCCCGACCTCACTGACGGCATGTCTCGCTCTCCTTCATCTCCTGGGCCGTCCGCCGCCTCACCATGCGCACCCTACCAGCCGCGCGTGCCTTCTCGGAAGCCTCACACACGGCGGCGCGAGTCGCGTCGTGGAACGCGTCCCTGACATGGCGGAACTCCGCCCTCACCGTGGCCGTGGTCGGGCAGGGGACTGCCCGCTGATGGGTCGCCATGCATGGGTACTTGGGGATGCACAAAGCCGGGGTGCCGTCGCAGCAACACTCCCAGTCCGTCCGTTGGCCGCAGTCCACGCATGCCGGGCGTCCGGCCAGGACACGCACATGATAGTGCATGTGGCCGCCTCCCGCCACTGCTCGTAGTGCTCCGGTCAACATGGCGACGAGCAAGTCGGCATGTCCCGCAGGTGGCTGCGGGGCGGGTGGCGCGAGCGCAGCCTAGCTCGCCTCGACAACCCCCTCAGCCCGATCAGTCGCCTCGACCACGGCCTCCTCCGCCTCCTGACGCGGCGCACCAGGCGCATCATCGTCGCCTGGCAGGGCGTCCCCCCCCCGCAACGGCGCCGTCGGCGGTGGCCGACGCCGTCGTGGCGGGGTGTTGTGAGGAGGTGGCCCTAGACATAGGTGGGGCCGGCACCGCCATGTGTTGCTCCACATGCGGTGCGGTTCTTGACGCGACAGCTCCGTTGCACCAGTACCGGCGCCGGCACCCCACGCCTGCTGGGCTTACCACCAACCGGCATGTTTCCATTGGGAGGCGGTTCATCCGCGTCGGAGGTGAGCGGCGGTGCCTGTGTGGGTGTGGATGCTGCCCGGCCATTAGCGCTCCCGCCGCCTGCCGCTCCGCCGACCCACGCCGCGGCGTGTGCTGCGCCCCGCATAGTCGCCTCGAATATGTTATACATGACGCGGGGACGGGGGGGGGGGGGGGGGTGATTCGTGCGTTTCGTATGTCGGCGGAACGGCGTGCGAAGCTGCGGCTGGCGAAAGTGGTGGAAGTAAGCGTGGCGGCGTCGGCGGCGTATTACCGTGCGTGCAGGCGTGCGCAACCCCGCGGCAGCAAGCGCCGGACTCGGCGTGTGCCGGCGGCAGAGCTGCGAAGCCATGGACACGGTACGGGATGCCAAGTCTGGCTAAGCAACTGCCGAGGCTGGCGGCTTAACCCCCATGTCCGGCGGTTGAGGGACGGAAATGCGTAGAAGTTGATCGGCAAAGCGGGCATATAAGCCTGGCTGTGCTAGGTTCCTATTAAGTAATGGCGGTTTGTGCTAAGTAATTCGTAGGGGTGGACCATGCAGCGCAGGTAGGGGGCGGTATAAATGAGGCCGCGCACATATACTGCTCCACGAAACGACACTGTCGCACGGGTAGTTGAATAGACCCCCCCCCCCCCCCCCGCCGGGTCGGCCCGCCGACCCGCCACGACATGTAATATCTGTCATGCATCGCCGGGGTATGTGTGAGTGGATGCCCCGCCGCCACATCCCCCCCCCCCATTAACACTTGTGCACTCATTAAGTTTTGGCTGGTTTCGGAGCAGTACATGTACGTATGTATATACATACAATGGAACGTAGGACCTGCGCGGAAAGAGGCGGGGCTGGCGGAGTGCGTTGGGGGTGCGTAGGGTAGCGTGTTGGTGAGATTCGGGGCGCATCGGACGCCGGATGCCCATCCACCCAGCGTAAAAGACGCGTACGTAATATTCACACTATATATATTCACACGCAAATGTGTGAAAACCGGACATTCCGTGCCGGATGGGTGGGAATACGGCGTCCGATGCAGCCAAAACCCCAGCAACACGCTATTATATGCACCACCAATGCACTCCGCCAGCACCGCCTCATTCTCTGTCGATTTCGAAAACGCCTTCACATTATCCACCGCTAATATTGCAATTGCCACCGTGTAATGCATGTTGTCACGATGTGCGCACACAACAACACTTACTACCGGTTCCGACGCGGATGGAGGCGAGGCTTGCGGAGTGCACTGGCGGTGCACAGACTAGCGTGCTGCAAATAATTGGGGTGCATCGGACGCCGGATGCCCATCCACCCAGCCAGCCAGCGTAAAAGACGCGTACGTAATATTCACACTAAGCTATATATATTCACACGCAAATGTGTGAAAACCGGACATTCCGTGCCGGATTGATGGGAATACGGCGTCCGATGCAGCCAAAACCCCAGCAACACGCTATTCTATGCACCGCCAATGCACTCCGCCAGCACCGCCTCATTCTCTGTCGATTTCGAAAACACCTTCACATTATCCACCGCTAATTGCAATTGCCACCGTGTAATGTTGTCACGATGTGCGCACACAACAACACTTACTACCGGTTCCGACGCGGATCGAGGCGGGGCTTGCTTGCGGAGTGCATTGGCGGTGCGTAGAGTAGCGTGCTGTAAATACTTGGGGTGCATCGGACGCCGGATGCCCATCCACCCGGCGTAAAAGACGCGTAATATTCACACTATATTAACACACAAATGTGTGAAAACCGGACATTCCGTGCCGGATGAATGGGAATACGGCGTAGGATGCAGCCAAAACCCCGGAACACGCTATTATATGCACCGCCAATGCACACCATCCGCAACCCCCGCCTCATTCCCAGTCGTACGTGCTTGTGCACACGCACGGAATGCTTGCACTGCTCGAAACCACGGTCACATACCCCGCTCATTGGGTACCGATTGCGGCGCATGCACGGCTAGATATTTGTTTACATAAACCGGGGGGGGGGGGGGGGGCACAGTGTCCCGCTACTCACCCTGCGTTGGATTAGATAGGGCGACGATTGCAAACAAGACGAGGAGGCGCGAATGAACTGCTCCGAAACCACGCGATGTGCCCGGTGACCTCCATATCCAGCACGTCCACCGATGCAAGTAATAAGGACAGGACCCCCCCCCCCCCCCCCACCCCCCACCCGCCAAAGTGGAGGAAGTGTAGGAGTACAACCGGAGCATGACGTGATCCATTGTCGCTTATTTACAAGCACGGGCGGTGCTGCCATACCCGATCGTCTACGGCCGATATAATATTCACACTATATTAACATCGGTGCACACCGCCGCACACCGCCGCACAACGCTGCGCGCGCACATTCGTCGCGCACATATACGCGCGCCCTACCGCACATATTATCCCGGATTCACTCGGTGAAACCGCGTTTTCATTACGCCGTGCTACTTCAACAATAAACATTGCGAAATTACACCGACACAGTGCCGCACCGACTAGCTCTTGACAATACGTGCATATAAATAGTAGTGGCGCGCTGCTCCTCGCCTCCGATGTGTCGTTGACTGCTGCGGAAGGCGGTCGTCGACTGGGTGTTAGTTTCTCCACCTCGCCCCCCCCCCCCCCCTTTCACCGCTCACAGCGCCATGGCAGACCTCGCCCCCCGGGCAAAAGTGGGCGGCGAGCCTTGTTGTCTCGCGTGTCCGCGCCGCCGGCATCGAGGAGGACGAGAAAGACATGAGGAAACGCGTGACAAGGTGGGCGCGCAACAAAACACTCCATCCTCCACATTAGCACGCACCCACTCGTGGCTAACTTGTGCCGCGCGCGGGTTCGTCCGGGAGCGCCGTAAGGCCCACCTCAACGCCAAGGCTTCCACAGTGCCAGCGGCGCAACTCGTGGTGGCCGAGGAGGCCGCATCCTCAGCCGCTTAAAGGCGAAAAGATTGTGGCTTGTTGTGGGCGTCTGGGCACAGGGGGCGTCCCGACGCCAAGGTAAGGAAGCTCATGGCGGCGTCGTCGACGGCACAGCCTCCCGGGGTGGTGAAGACACTGACGGATGACAAGAAGCGGAAGAGGCCAGTGAAGAAGCGCCGAGGCAAGAAACTGACGGTCGCGGAGTCGGAGGCGGAGTCGGAGGCGCAGGCGGAGGCGGAGGCGGACGCAGCGAGATCGTCGAAGCGGAGGGTCCCCCGGCCACGCAAGAACAAGAACAAGCAGTAGCCCCCGCCCCCTTACCCCCCTCCCCTCACTCCCCCGGCGGGAGCGGCGGGCGGCGGGGGGGTGGGGGGGGGGGGGGGGGGGGGGGGGGCGCGGGGGGACCACGCCCGCCCGCCTCCCCCCCCCCCCCCCCATCCCCCCCGCACCCCGCCACATGCCCCGACGGCAGCTGTCGCGAATATTGTAATTCAAACATTCTTCGGCAAACCGCTGCCTGCCCCGCCCTCCCCCTCGCGAATATTTATGTAACGTGAGCACTCTTTGGCAAAACATGGCAGCCAAACCGCCCATATGATGACCTTTGATCGGACGGCTTCAGCAGTACTAGCTATAATGTACAAAAAAATCCCCAGTGTTCCCAAATACGTACGGCTGCGATTTGCGCTCCCATGTATTAATAGTCGTAGTTATCCACAGGACGACTCGTCATCGCGCCCGGGTTCGTACTAGATACCCGGTACCGGCTTAATAAATATATCGCGTACTACCCGGTACTACACGGACAACCTTGTACCTTCTACGTCAGTGCCATGTAACACGTCACCGGGCTAGTACGACTACCAGAATGATTACAAAAAGGATTTATCGCCCGCCGGCAATAACGCCGGATGTACTCGCACGTAACTGGATGGACGTGCCGCCACCAGCAGCAGCCTTCACGGATAAATAATAGTCGCTAGTAGTAGTGCTTCGTCACCCGTATGTCACATCTGAATCTCACAGTGTAAGGTGAGCAAAGCTCTAGCAGCTCCGACGAAAGGCGCCCCACACCGTCACTCATGTTCTCCTTCGCGGCCACGCCCGCGTCCACCGCCACGTCCTCGTCCACGTCCGCGACCTGAAACTGCTGCCGCCACCCGAGCAATAGCGGTTGCTTTGGCGCTGCTGGCCACAGTCGCCTCGAAGACGCGACGCTCGTAGTCCCTCATGAGGTCCCCAAAAATCTCGGAACCCATATGCTCAGAAGCAAGCTGAAAGTGCTGAGCTCGCAGAACGTCCCGAACACCTTGGTCACCGTGCACACGCTTGACCTCATTAAGCCTCCGTAGGAAGGCCAAACGAAAGCGAAACGCCTTGTCGATGGCTTCGGCGTGGTTCCGAGCTCTCGCGAGGTAGGGGGGGAAGTCCTGATTTGCAGCAGGGACGTAAGGCAGCAGCTCGTCAAGAGCCACGAAAAGTGAGGCCATGTGGGCGCCGAAACACGACATCCATAGATACTCCTCCTGGGCCGGCAGACGCCGGTCATCCTGCTTGAGGTACTCGTTCGTTAGGTCGGTGCATGCCCGTCGTCTAGTACAGATTCGAGTACAAAGTGACAGTACACTGCCAGTGGCCAAGCCAACGCCCAGTGGCACATGACTACTCCCACGCCGCGGCGCTTCTACTGTGCCGCGCACCGTGGACCCTGACGCCGACGCGGAGAGGGCATGCATAGCGACAGGGCGCTCTGCTCGCCCCCCTCGCGACATCCATTGCGCCAACTCTTGTTCCCCCGACTCTCCCTTTATGGGACATCGCGTCCGTCGTAATCTCGGCAACTGGCAAGCCGCTGGTGCGAATCGCAGTGTTCTCAACTGGATCTCTAGAGGTAGTGTGCGCGTTCCCTTCTTGGACGGGCTTGCCCCACCATCTTTTCATCATGGGGTGTCAATGGGGGATGCTACTCCGACCCAACTGGAGTTTATGGACGGTGAATTGGCTCGCTTCTTGGCCGTTGGGGCCTAGGAGCGAGGCTACTTCGCAAAACGGGTGTCCCAGCTGCTCTTGGTTCCTAAGCCTGGAGCAAACAAACAGCCTCCGGAGGCTCATTATTGACCTTCGCCCCCTGAACCGCTACTGCAAGACGCGCGATCTTTCGTTCGAGACGCTTTCTCATTTGCGCAATCTTGCGCGCCCTGGGGACTCCATGTTGCATATGGACCTGCAGGATGGGTTTTACGCGGTTGGAATCCCCCCTGAGGACATGGACTTTATCTCTGTCGATTACCGCGGCACTACTATGTACGGACTAGCTAGCCTTCCCACGGGCTGGTCTTTGTCCCCCTACTACTTCTGCCAATTCACCAACGTTCTCACTAGGGCATTGCGTCATCGTAACCCGGTTGAAGCAGACGGCACACCTATCCCCGGCGCCGATTTGGCGTACGCATGTTGCCCTACATGGACGATTTATTCATGTTTCTAGCACGAACTCGGGTTGAGGCCATCTGGCAACACGACTACACTGAACGCCACCTCTCGGGATTTGGTATGGTGCGCAACCCCAACAAGAGCGTGTGGGAGCCCACCCAGAAGCTCGTCCATGGTTAGAAATTGACACATCGGGGTCGCCTACTCTTCGTGCGCCCGCTGAGAAACTCGCTAGCATTGCTCGCGCGGCAAAACGCCTAATCCAACGAGCAAAACGCAATCGTAGGTGGCTGCCTGCTCGCGAGTTGGCCGCTCTCGCGGGCAAATGCCAGTTTCTCTACTTGGCGATCGCCCCTGCCCGTATGTTTCTACCTCCGTGAGCTGCATGATGTGCTCAAGACGCGCGACTCTTGGTCAAGCTCACCCGCCCGCTCGAGCGTGATCTGCAATGGTTGGTGGGTGTGCCCACCCAACACAACAGCCGCCCCATTAACCGCCCCGTCGAAACTGGTTACCTACACGTCGACAGATCGTCGTACGGTTGGGGTGCCGTTCTGAACGAACACCACGAGGCTCGGGGTTTTTGGTACGACGATGACCGCAGTGCGCACATTCCCTTGAAAGAGCTCAAAGCCGTCCGCTTGGCTATTGAGTCCTTATTCCCCATGCTCCGTAACCGTCAGC
>VCJN01003266.1:0-30270 GCA_006384855.1 Tetraselmis striata | reverse complement strand
ATTTGAAGGGAATTGTGGCATGCGATGCCATGCATTACGCTCAGAGAAACTCCGGGCTTGGTGATCTCATCCCCTGGCCCGAGCACCGCCGTGGCCATGTGTGAGCGACTCCCCGAAAACGGACGTGGTAACCTGTCGTGCATGACGCATGCGCTGCCGGTATCAACTGGTGCTGACCAGGACACTACCATTGGAAATCCTAATGCCATTCGTATCTAGCGTGCCAATGGTATCAATAGTGCTGTAGGATCTGCTGCCTGCGATGAAGCAATCATGAATGCAAGCTGCACATCCAGCCAGGAGCAGTAGTCAACCAAGGTCCGTAAGGTGAACATTGAGGCCAATTTTGCGGTCTAGCCCAGGTGTCACCTGGTTGTAGACGCGGTGTATCGGACGCAGACCTGGTCACTCTGCATCGCCCTACCGTCACGATATTGCCTTGTGGGATACCAGTCCCGGTAGTGATTGTCTCCTCACGGCGCTTCCCTACCCGGTGCCCCGGGAACTTTCTTTCCCCTCCGACAATGGCGTCATGGCGGCTATGCTGAGAGCGCGCAGAATCGGGCTGCAATAGTGTTTGGTTTAGACCGTTGGCTAGAAGCCCAGAAATCGTTATTTCTATGAGTGGGCTTTTTGAGCAACTAAGGCAACTTACTTGCACAGTGAATCTGACATAGCGTAAGATTGCTTTGGATAGAAATCGTGAAGTGCATGTCACTATATCTGATGTTACTACGTATATTGCCAAATGGGCTCACCTATCTGCCAGCACTTAATTGCGGATCATGATGTTGGGATGGGCCGGCCATGGCTCAACATTGGTGGACATAGTCACATGAACAGACGCCCTCTGTCTTGCTGAATACGCATTTAGTCTGTCAATGCATGTATTTAATGCCAGGTGAAGCATCGGCAAGGTCCATAAAAACCTGAGACATATGCTGAAACAGGGATGGACAGCACCAGCGACTAGAGAGACAAGACTTATCACCTTGATCAAAATTTAAGGGCCCATGTGCCCACGTGAAATGCCACCACCGCCCCCCGCCCACCTCACAGAGCAGTCTAGATGGCCGTTTAGTTTCCAACGCCAGAGTCAACGATTGCTAAAACAGCAGCAAACAAGCAATGGCAACATCAGCGTACTAGTACTAGCTATAATTATCCTTCAAAAAATCTTCGTATGTGCAGATGACCGTACGGGGGCCATCGTTTGGGTATTACCGACCCCCCCCCCCCCCCCCCCCCCCCCGGCTTGATAGGATAGGTGTCGGTACGAGTACAGTAAATGAATGTGATTGAGCACGGAGATCTACTTTTACGGGTCGATTCAGACATTCAGTAATTAATGCAGGTAGGTGATCCTGCCCGTTGTGGAGATACGAAACAAGAGCGGACAGCCAAGGAAAAAATGGTGACAACCAAGAGGGGCCCGGAACTGTGCGACCACGTCGGGAGGTCGGCAATAGAGTAGGGGTAGTGAGCACGCGCTCCGAGAGAACACTGCCGGCCTTTCCGATGCAGCCGGCGGTGGACGGCACGCGCGCCCCTCTGAACGCGGCGGCCCGCGCGGCGGCCCGCCCGCCGGCCCGCGTACGGGTAGTTCGTGCTTTGCCCACCCCATGTCTCCCGTAGGACTTTACTTTCATCCGACTCTTCCCCGTGGTGTAACCAACCCCATGACAGTGTGGAGTAGATATGAATTTCTGAACGGACACGTGAATTATACGGACGGTAAACACACCGATCGGGAGGAGTCGAGACAGGTCGAGAGGCCTCGACGACTATGCAAGTCGTGCAAGAACCGGCGGAGGGAGCCTAGCTCAGCACAACCGGGAGATGGTTGTTGGAACCTGCCCGATACCCTAGCACCAGACTTTACCCTAGCTCCTGCCGGGCACATGTAGCGCGCGCCGTTGCGCGCGCGTGCCTGTCTCCAGGCTCGCCGGGCGCTGTGCTTCCGCCACTCTCTTCCTGCCCTCAGTCCTCGCAGCTCGAGCCCGGCTCGCTGCTCCCACTATAACATGCTCCGAGCACTTCCATTCCCAATCGCCTCCGCGGTTGAGCCGTTTAGGTTATGAGGTAAAGAGCACCACGTTGTTGCTTCTTGTAAATGGGACCGGTATGGCAGATGTGATAGGCGGGACTGCCTGGGTAGGTAGGCACCGGCCAGGCCTGGCTGGGTAGCCGTAGCCGGGCTGCACATACGCAGATTGCTCGTAGAGGGGCTGCTGCATGGAGATGGGTGCTGCGATATTCGGATCGCTTTTTTGTATTACCCTTGCACGCGCGATCGACAAATGGTCAGCAATGCCACAGCGGCCGTCTACTCAGCGCCGAAGGTGGCAAGTGGCACGTGATAGGCGGGACCTGGGTAGGTAGGCGCTTGGGTGGATGGCCGCGTAGCCGGCATCCACTTCGTTGTGCAGTGCTTTGTGTTTCGTAACGTGTTTCGTGATTTGTGCTTCACACAGCGGAAGCAAAACGCCAACACATGGCGACTTCCTTGCGCGCCGCGTGGCGAGAACACGCATCTACGACCTCGTGCTCGCGGACCCTATGGACGGCCGCTGCGACGGCCCTTGCGCCTACGGCGCCGATTTTCATGGCCAACCCGATGCACAATAGGGGGCCGCGCCGAATATAGAGCCCCCGCTCCCGAGGCCGCGGTGCCCCTCCCCGATATTCCCGAATCGCGCCCTTCGCTCGACGGCCGCATGCAAGCCACGAGCAACGATGACGCCGGCGACAAGACCGGCCACTGCGGCGGCTGGGCGTGCGAGAACACCAGCTTCCGCGCCGCGCCTGACGGCAGCTACTGATGTTACATCATCAGCGAGCGCAATGGCGACCGCGAGGGGGGCGAGTGCACCATCCGGAACAGCAGCAACCGATTAGTGGGTGCCGGGAGCGCAGCTACGAGCAGCCCGCCTACGATCAGGCCGGCAACGAGCAGCCCAACTACGAGCAGCCTGCGTATGAGTTGCATGGGCTCCCTCGACTGCATTGGCCATCTGCCCTTCGGCCTAGAGGCGTGCGTGCGCGATGTGGCTAACGTCGGCGAGGCGCAGCAAGCAGGCATACGAGTCGCACAAGAGCACTAGAGCATATGTAAAGCAGTCGCTATAACTATCTCATGATACTTATCGGTACAAGTACATGCAATTATACAAGACAATACTAGGGTATCGGGCAGATTCCAACACGTAAGGATATGCCGACGTGTGGTGAAGGCAGTCTGGAAAATGACATGCCTGATTCACCCTAGGAGAGGTTCAGCATTTGAGAAAAATGCTTGTTTACATGGCCGGTAGTCAGAGGCCCATTTATTTAGGCCTGCATTCCGGACAGGGGGTCTAGAGGCCCAAGCCATCCCTAAGTTGGAAATACGGATGGGGCTCGATGATGCCACAATATACGAACGGGTGTCGATGCCGTCCGGAAAGTGCCGTAGTATCACTAATGTTGCTAGGGTATGGGATGCCGCATACTTGGCCAAGTGTCGCATGTACCCCACCAGTCTACTTATCCCATGGTACGACCTGCGCTATCGTACCAGTATTTGCCCACCGTGCTCAAGATATAGTTCCTCCCCAAATGAGAGGGTGCATGTAGGAAGTTCCCAAGGGAGGGGTGAGCTGCAGGCGGGAATGGGCTGTTCCCCACTAAATGAGATCGTATGATATGGAGCTAGATTCTGTGAGCGTGAGCCCCTTGGCTCGGGGGTTGGTGGAACGTCAATACGGCATGCCGCCTTGCTCATGACTGCCCGTGTTTGTAAATGTACGATCTCTAGGCGGCGGTTGGAAGCGAGATCAATCTGCCCTCAACGTAGCACAAGCCGTTAATGTGCTGGACCTCTACGGCGACGCGCTCATGAACCTCACGACACAATGATGAAGAAGCTCACTGGCGTGACTGTGCACCACGATGCTATCGTAGACGCATTTATTTGCAATCAAGGTGAATCGCGATCCGCCGGGCATCCATGCACGCCGAGCAGAGATTGACTACTTGTTTCAGCATGCAATGTCTCTTGGCAATTAACATTTTACCAAAGGATGAACTTGCGGACCTGCCAATGTTACCGGACGCAGAGCTCTCCCTCTTGGAATTCACTGTCGTGACCGCAAGCTATAACTCCCGGAGCTTAAGCCCACGCTGTTGGAGTTCACGACCATGCAGTATGGGGTCAAGTAAAATGCAGTGCCCCATGGGCCACGGCTGCTGTGGATCGGTTTCAGCGCACCATGTTGGGCGACATGCATGTTTGCAACGGGGGCCGGCAGTGCGAAAATGCGGCGTGGCACAACACGGATCCATGATAGAAGGCCCCATTTCGAGACATCCTGGACATGTCGGAGTACGCGGGCATGGTCTTTGGCACAGTGGGCGAGGTGAGCAAAGGGGTGCGCCGCACAGTGCGTGCTATGTACGGATTGGGGCGCCCTCTCATGGAGAGGGACTAAGTGCATCCCCCGGGCTCACCGAGAGGCATTACTCGCACGAGATTTCCTCGGGGCCCTCAGCTTGGCGTCTGCTCGAGAGCGTGTACGCTTCCTCATCATAAGACGGCGTAAATTTGTAAGCCATTTCGTTGCCAAATGGAAGCTACACATCGTGGCCCGTGGATCACCCTCTCACACACGTGCATGCGCGGCCCGACTCAATTCAAAACATTCTAAAAAACCGGGTGGCGCGGACCACTCATCCATCCTGCTTCATGCGGGTTACGGGCCGCTTCTAACTAAGCGGCTTTTCCGAGCTTGTAGTACGGATTACTGCTTCTATTACGGTGGATTACGTACGCGTCACACCAGGAGTAACATGTTAGAATTATTGAGGAAGGATTCCTTTCTTGTCCATACGGCGGGTACCCTGTAGCCTGCGAAGCAGCCTGGATAGAGCGTCCTCACTGAACGTCCGTAGAAGACGAAGGAGCGACCTGTTTTCTGAAGAATGCATCGTGTCGTTGAATCACTACCGTGCTGGCGTCGAGTGCATCCTCGAGGTGTTCAGCGTCAATGAAGCAGTCTAGCTCCTTGCGCTGTGGTGAGGGTTGACAACTTTGCTCGTTGCAAACGAGTTAGCCTATTGGGCAGGCGGTCTGCTACACCTTTTTTCGGCGAGAGCCCAACAGAGCTGCCACCGCCCAGAAGCTGAATCTCAAAAAAGCACGCAGCGGCCGACCGCCTACTCGCTCGATCGTCACTGCGCCGCACACACGACAAATTCCGCTATTGATCGACCCTCGTAGAGGGCGGCTGCGCGATGGAATCGAAGGAGTGGAGGTCTTAAGAAAGTGACTGAGTGGTTCTTGGCTGTGGGAAGTATGGAGCTGTGGCAGCGCCTGTCGTCGCAGGAGCAGTACGGGTAGCAACCTTTTTTTAGGGAGGCGGGGGGGGGGGGGGGGGGGGTCGTACCCGCGCCGCATTAATTTAAAAACCCCGCGGGCGGTGGCATTTTCGGCAGATTATCCCGGTATATTACAGCAGTCTCAAAATCCTGTAGCCCTAACAAAACCCTCGTATATCGGAATGACATCTGTAGTTTTTTTCACAACACTTTCGGGCCATTATTGTGCTTGTGGCTTGGGGATATTTCAATACGGCACCCTGTGGGCCTGGCCAGACAATTTTGTCCATCGAAAACACTAGGGTTTCAGAGCACTGTATTAAACCATATATTGTTCGCAAACCCTATTTCACTACCCCTAGGGTTTCTCGTTTCAGTAGCTTGAAAAATCTTGCACCAGCATGGTCTGATCAGTTTCGAATTCGACCCAGAAAGGGCGGCGAGAGCAACCTGGAACAAGTAAGGATTAAAAGTAGTCGTTACATTATTCTTCAATGAACCTCCGTGTGTAGAGATAAATGGGAAAAGGCGACCTGCTACGGGCGGTACCAGCAGGCGAAATGTTAAAAAAATAAAATACCAGCAGGCGACCTACTGGTACCAGTACCCGCTGTCAAAACTGACGCCGCCCACCTGCCCTTATTCTTTAGGAGTCTTTAGGTGGCGCTGCTGGCTCCCCCCTGAGCCAATTCTTACAAGCGTCTTTAGGTGGAGCTGCTGGCTCTCCCCTGAGAAGAACCTTTGCTCCCTGTATTATTCGCCGTCCAGAACGCTGCTAATCCTCTTCGTTGGCTCCCAGCGAGTGGCGATGGCGGCGGCCCCGCGCACGCTGGCAAGCAGCACCGTGCTGCGCACATACCGGGAGCTGCTGGAATGCTGCCGCCGTCTGCCGGCGGCACAGGGAACTGAGGCCGTGGCCCAGGTGCGTGCCGAGGTGCGGGCCAACCGCGAGCTCGCGGATCCGGTGGAGGTTCAAGAGGCGCTTCGGCGGATGGTGGGGCGCATCAGCTTCCTCAAAATGACGACGCCGAGGCGCGGCCCCTCGTGGCGGGACTCCGTCAGCTACGGTGCGGCACTCCAGTCCCCCAACCTGCAAGTGCGTTCGCCACCACAGGCGCCGACGCAGGCAAGTGTCAACAGGGGGTTGTCTCAAACAGCCCGCACCAGCCATGCCGCCTCTGAGCGACCGCCTGGTGCCGCCGCGCAGGCACATATGTCGTCCGGGGAGGCGATGTCGTGGAGTCTCAGGGGCAGAGCAAGGGCTCGCGGGTGGCGGATGGCAAGATCAGCATGGAGGAAGCCCGGTCGTACCACAACCGGCTGCTAAAGCGGCAGCATTTTGGGCGTGAACCACCCTCCGGACAAAAGATATTCTGAGCTCTCATAACCAGAGACACGCGCACTTTGGCAGAGCGGATATGCCAGTGTGCCAAACAGGCTCTTTACTACAGAAATAAACTTCGTTACAAATATAATGGCATCAAACAAAAAGGGCGGTGCTCCCCAAGTCCCTGGCGTACTGCAGCCCTCCTATATCATCCCGCCAACTTTCTTGCTGCCGCCTAACGCACTCGCTGTCACCGCCCGTGCCGGCCCTTCCGCTTGGGCAGCGGGGGAGCATGCGGCGCGTTGGGCGGCGGCGGCGGGGGTGATGGTGGCGGCGGCGAGGGCGGCGGCGGGGGTGGGGATGGCGGAGGCGGCGGGCGGGCCAGGAGCGCGCAGCCCTCTGGGTTCATCTCCTGCCAGCAAACAATAGGGTTGTAAGGCAGACACACCAGCTCCAGTTCCCACACCATGGCAGAGCCCCCCCCCCCCCCCCCCCCACACACACACCAACACACCCCAGTCCCTGGATGCCAGCAAACATCCCTCCACCCCAAGCGCAGGGATCACAGCATCCACAAGACCTGGCGGTGTCGGGCGGGCCATCCCACCTGTGACCACGCGCCACTGATGTCGGCCTGGTTGGGATTATGCGTGGCGCGGGATTTCACCAGCAAGGCATGCTGAAAGGAGCGCCACGCGCACACCCCTATACATGCCGTGCAACGCCCAACAGAGTCCAGTGTTTCCGGCAATAAGCAAAGGGACTGAGGGGCAGAGAAGGGGGTGCAGGGGAGCTCACCGTCTGGGCATGCCTCGATGTCCAGAGGCCCGCACTGCTTCGGATTGATGCAGTACTCGAGCTGCACCAACAGCTTGTCGGCATCCAACCCTGAGCTCTGCTCGTAGGAGAGGTTGGGTGAGGGAGCAGGGGAGGGCGCCAGGTTCATTGTTTCGCGAGTCGGCGTCTGGCTGGAAGGAAGGCCGCGGCAAGTGAGGGGTCGGCCTTGCCTTAATCTCCTTGACGTCGCCCTGCGTGGAGCGCAGCGTGATGGATACGCGGCCCAACGGCTCAGGCAGCGGCAGCGCCTCCGGGGCGCCCAGCGCAGCCAGCAGCGCCAGCACCTGCCAGCGGTGCCCTGAGTACAGGTGCAGCCTGGAGCTGCCCAGGTCCGCCTTGGCGCGGTACTCCTGAGAATAAAAGCACCAGCACCTCCACCTCAGCCCAAGGCACGGCATCAAAGTGACTGATGCCCTCTCGGCGGAACCAAGCTTTGAGAGAGAGAGAGAAACGGATTTGACTCCTTTGCAAAGATGGAGAACCGACTTTTTATCGGGAAGTGTATCAGAATACTCGATGGTGCAAAACAATCCAGTAGTTTTGCGACCTGCAAAGTCAGTTAAAATGCGAATACTGGGGTATTTGCAGAACGGCAAATGCTACTCACCAAAGCATCAATCTCAGCAAGCATTCATCTGCAATGCACTGCCGCTGGCGCTATATAGCCTACAGGTGAACATTTCATAGCGATGTGGGTCATGATTCTGCGGGGGCTCGCACCTGGTGTAGGAGCAGCTTGCTCCATTTGGCAAAGTTTCGCTCGCCTGCGGAGAATGCGCCCCAGTGCACCACGGTGCGCGTGTACCGCGGGTCCATGGTCACCAGCTGGCGATGCAGATGCTGCAAGATATCACCCAGCAGCATGCCGCCCACCAGGCTGCCTGCCGGTGGCAGCGGCGCGCGCGGCCAGCTCAGCCCAGAACAATGCCGGAACGCGAGTGTGTGTCTGGAGATTGGGGTACTGGGGAGGGAGCGGGGGCGCACCAGTCTCTGGTGCAAACAGCCGCCGCTGCACCCACTCCGCAACCAGAAACAGATCGTAGCTGAGTGCCTGCCAGGCGCAGAGATGGGGAGGCTTAGCAGAGGCATAAAGCAGCCAGAGCAGCAGCTACGCGTGGAGAGTCCGAGGAGGTCCCTGTGGTGGTGGTGTGTGGAAGGGGCAGCTTTGCCACACCTTGCGGTCGATGCCTGGGTCCTTCGCCCACAGGTTGGTGTTTACGAGGTGAGAGCGCACCACGTCGTACATGCTTGCCGCGTCCATGAGCTCCATCCGTAGGCACTTTGGCATCCCCGTCGCTGCCACGCACAGCTCTGAGATGCGCAGGTTCCTATGGGTCGGAGGGGGCGGGGCGCAAGGGAGCCAGCGGTATCAGCTTGCCTGTCCCTCTTGTCACTGTGGGGGATGGCAGAGGAAACTCAAGAGAGGAGAAGGTGGGCTACGGCGGGCCTGATTCGCTGCATGACTTCCTTAAACTCGTGATTCTCCGCCCAGATCCATGGCTGACTGGCGATCGCCTTGTGCAGGGCCTTCTGCCCCCTGCAGCCCGCCAAGTTGAGCACAGCGCCAACCCTCAGCTTACCGCTCCCCACTCTGAAAGCTCCCTCACATTGTCCCATAGTACCCACCACTCAAGCTGATTCTAGTTCCGCCCTACGCAACACCAAGGCAAACCAGGCGGGTGGCCTTGACTTACCTTTTGCATGTGTCAAACTGCCGCATCACCACATCCAGGCCGGCGGCTTCCACCTGAAGGCACACAGCGCTGCGGCGCCATAAGCAGTCCCCTCCTATGTGCAAAGGCCAGTGGGAAGCCAGCCGCTGCGCGGGCCGAAAACCGGCTGACTGGGCGGAACATCGGGGTGGGGGACCCACCTGCAGAGCTGCGGGCTGCACAACCTCGTCTTGGATTGCTGTCTCCTTGTCATGGTCAAACACAGTGTGCAGCCCAATGCAGCGCGCCAAGCAGCGCACGGGCGTGGCAGAGTGGCGGCCCAGCACGTCCGCGCGCAGCCCCCAGCCAGTGCGCCCATACTGGCGGGGAGGGCAGGTAAGGGGGCACATGGGGTAGCGCCGCCCTCAGCTCAGGGCCAGCGTGTTGCAGGCAAGCGCAAATCGGGAGTCCAGGCAGCACGGTGCAAGCGGGTCAGCTGCGGCGCACCTTGTTAGGGAGCCGGATCTCCGGCGGATCCGCCCGGCAGCTGCAGTCCGCGTGCGCTCCACGCTGCTGCCACATGGCGCGCAGGTTGATGGGGAGTAGGCCTGTCGGAGCACGCGGGAAGGGGGTCCTCGGCCAGTCGTGCGGGGTACATGGCATGGCTGAAGCTGGCGTGCAGCAGGAGAAAGTAATTCAGAAGACTACCAGGGGGGGGGGGGGGGGGGGGGGGGGCTCACCCAGAAGAAATGCATTAGCAGTGTCGATCGCGCGCCCGTCCTGCGTGCTGCGTGCGACAGCCTCCACCGCGCTGCGCACCGTTGCAGGTCAGAGATGGCCCGCTAGAGGGGTGTGGTGGGGCCCGCGGAGGACAGGGGCGCACCTGGGCTCCACATCCAGCAGCTGCTCCCCGAGCAGAGTCTCCCGTAGGGCCGCGCCCAGCCGGAAAGCCTCCAGCATGCCCGCCTCGCTTAGCCGTGGTTCAGCGGGGACGCCCAAGTATACTGAGGGGAAGTCCTGCCAGGTAGCAATTGGCAGCGAGGGACAAAGCACCGCCGCCGGTGGGTTAGCGGGCAGCGCCCTGCGAGTTAAGGCTCACGCTCCAATAAACTCACCAGGCCTCACCTCGTCGCTGTTAGACAGCACCATAGCCATATGGATGGCATGCCCGGGGACGTCCTGCCTGCACAGTTCACAACGTCATAGGGCAGCCTCAGTAGCGTTTCCTGCCTGGGGATACGGCGCAGCTGAGAGGGCCGTGGGGCTCACCCACGAGCGCCGGAGCCCCAGAGGCCCGTGCGATTGTACTGCGCCGGCACATGTATCAGCTCCGCAAGCGCCTTCTGCCCCGCCATCTCATCAAAGTCTGGCAGCTCCTTCAGGGGAACCGGTCGCAGCGCCGCTGCAGCACACATGAATGAAAACGGAGGGGGGAGGGGGCACCGGTCAGCTGTCGGGTGCCGCTTGTGTTGTCTAACTGTCCAGCCCCGTACAAGCAGTTGCTTTGCTGACGAGGTTGGCTAACGGGGCATGCCGCCCCAGGTGAAACCTCAGCGCATGTGCCTGCAGGTCCGCCACTTGCCCAATAGGTACCCGCACAGTTGTGACAAGGCTCAGGGAAGTCGCAGATGGCCCAGGCTAATGGAGGAGACAGGGGAAGGGGGGGGCACCCACCGACAAGCAGGCCCAGCGCCAGAAGCAGCGCGCACAGGCGGACCACCATTGTTCGCACCACCTCGCCCACCAGACCTCGCGCCACTTGCTGCCCCGCCTCGCCACCTATCTGCGGCTGCACGCCTGGGGGGAGACGCGGAAGCCCCACCCCGGCCTGAACGGCCACCTCTGGGTTGCCCAACATCCTGCGTGGCGCTTGTCGCGAGCTGAAGGGGTCTGTGGTGTGAGCGTACCGCTGCTGCTGATCGAGAGCGGTGCCGACGCGGGCGAACCCCCAAAAAATACACAGTACTGTACTTGTAAACGGTTCGGTACCCCGAAGCGACTGTTACCCAAACTGTTACCCTCCGGTACCCCGAAGCGTCATCGCGCCACCCCAGCCGGCCCCGCGTGCCCCATACCAGCGCACCGTCCGATAAACCCCATCTGATGGGATGCGATGCAGTCGATGGGTAGCAATGATATCCGGGTCGCGAGGGATATCCGGGCGGATGGCGACCACATCCGATGATTGCTTTATTGGATACCTGTACACGGCGGGGTGGCCCGGGGCAGCGTCCGGCGAAGGCAATAAAGTACTACCCTGTACCGTACTACGGGGGACGGGGGGAATACGGTATCCATCCTGCTGTCGGGCTCGTGGGCGAACTGTTGCGGCGCGCAACAGGTACCCAGGTACAAGAGGAAGCAGGCTGGCGGCGCGGACTGTGCTGTTGACGATGTTTCCAACCAGCGCGGTGTATTCGCCAGTCTTCACGCCAGCCACACCGCAAGGCGTCCCGGCACAATTGCCGTGCAGCGCCTCCTCCTCTCCCCCCTCCGACCGACGGCGGCGAGATAACCCCAGCGGAGCCTCCGATCACGCCGCGGCAGACGGACGGATAAAACCAGGGTGGGTGACGGTGCTGGGCACGAGAGCCCAGACCCCGCTTGGACCGTGTTTGCCAACGATTCGGGCCAGAGGGGAAGGGATGGAACTGCAAAGGAGTGGGGCCGCGAGCGGATCGCGGCGACTCTTACCAGTAGGCCACTTGGAAGGGCGAGACCGACGCTAGTACAGCGATTCCCAGTGGTTCATGTCTCTATGCGCATTTTTTGCGATTGCGCGGGCTGAGGGGACGCGGCGGCGGCGGCGGCGGCCTGGCTTGCCGACTCCGATCGCCGCGGACGCGACTTGACGGCTGGGGCGGCTATGGCGAAGTTGGCAGTGACCTGTATGTGGTGTAGTCGGCGGGCAGGCTGGACCATGATGTATGTGGCATGGGCGTGGCCGCTAATGGCCTGGCACGTGCGCTGCGTGTAGGATCGCCCCGCCAGCCAACCAGGATGGCACCCAAGAAGAAGGAGGTCGTGGAGGAGAAGCCGATGCTCGGCCGGTTCAAGTCACACCTGAAGGTACGCGCCTAGGGGGTGGGGATGGGGGGGGGGGGGGGCGGGGGGGGGGGGGGGGGGGGGTTCGCAGAGGCATGGGCCTGGGTCGATACCCGTGGAGACGCTGGAGAGGCTGATGGTGGCCGTGGCTGTGGCTGTCCGTGGGTCAGATTGGCATCGTGGGCATGCCCAACGTGGGCAAGAGCACGCTGTTCAACACCCTCACCAAGTGCTCCATCCCCGCGGAAAACTTCCCCTTCTGCACCATCGAGCCCAACGAAGCGCGTGTCAACATCCCGGACGAGCGCTTCACGTGGCTCTGCAACCAGTACCACCCTAAGAGCAAGGTGCCCGCATTCCTGGAGATCGTGGACATTGCCGGCCTCGTGAAGGGCGCCGCGGATGGCGCTGGCCTGGGCAACGCCTTCTTGTCAAACATCATGGTGCGCCCACCCTCACCGCCCCTCGCCCCTTCCCTCCTGCGTGATCGCCTGCCGAGCCACTCACCCGCTCTGGCCAACGTGCGGCCAGGCCGTGGACGGCATCTTCCACGTGTGCCGCGCGTTTGAGGACCCGGATGTCATCCACGTGGAGGATCGCATCGACCCGGTGGAGGACATGGAGATCATCCACGGCGAGCTGCGCGCGAAGGACCTGGCGCGCGTGACCACGGAGTATGAGGTGTGCGCCCGGCAGGACATGCGGAGGGGGCAGGCACGGCCGTGGCACCGGTTGGGGCGGAGGCTGCGCAATAGAGTTTGCGCACAAGGGCCTGCACACCCCACCCCATGTGCCCAAAGCCCCGACCCCGGCTGGATTCAGTTCCGGCGGAATACCTCCCGAAAATTGCCTAAACCTGAATCCAGCCTAGTCTCAGTTCAGACCGAATTCATGTGCACTCACTACGAGTTTCGGCCAGTCTGAATTACGATGATTCCCACTGTACCGCTCCGCCTGTATTTAATGGGGGTGCTCTCCACGCCAGGCATCCAGCTGAAGTCAAGCAGCACAGCCGAATTCCGGCCTTGAATTTAGTCTCTTTCAGTGAATTCACCGATGCTTATTCTGAATCCCACCTGAACCTTGCACCGCCATCTCAGCGCAACCCTGGTGCGCACATCAGCGGCGACCACGAGCTCCTCGCTGAATGCTGGGCTGCTTCCATTGCGCGCCCCTGCCCCTGCCTCGGCAGGCCCTGAAGAAGATGATCCCGCGCGGCCTGAAGAAGGAGCAGAAGGAGGACATGGAACACGCGGAGAAGATCATGGCCATGCTGAACGAGGGCAAGGACATCAGGTGCGGAGGGAGGGGCAGCATCAGGGGGCGCACCAGCCGCGCCTGTTGAGCCTCTCTTGTCACCGTGTTACAAACAACGTGGATGAGCTACCGGCGCTACATGTTGGTAGTCGATGTATAGGCTGTGTATAGGTCGAATATGTCTTTCTTAGGCATGTTTGTCGGGGTTGTGTTTGGATGACAGCAGGTAATCTTTGCGCGCGTTTTTGTCTGTCTTTGCTTCGGGGGAGTGGGGAGGGAGGGAGGCGCTGACGGCAGTGTGGTGGCGGCGACGCCAGGCACGGCGAGTGGAGCACCAAAGAGATTGAGTACCTCAACACGCTGCAGCTGCTGAGCTCCAAGCCGGTGGTGTACCTGGTGAACCTGACGGAGAAGGACTACGCGCGGAAAAAGAACAAGTGGCTCAAGAAGATTGCCGACTGGGTCTTTGTACGCCCCCCTCCCCCCACCAGCGCCCGCAGCCCCTCTTCCCACCTCCGTGACCCGAGACTAAGCCCAATGAGCCCCAGCATTAAAGCCATGCAGAGTGAAAAGAGTACGAGAGCGGGGGGATTCACTGGACCAAAGAGGAACATCATGCTTTGCACGCCTTGGCCGAAATTGGCGCTCATGCTGATTGCAGCTGAGTACTTGCTTGAATCCACCCATCTGCTTGCTGGATTCAGCACTGATTCAGCACTGCTCGTCCAGCTACACGGTTGTACTGCCGTGGTACTGACACCATGTGAAGATCTGCAGCATTCAGTAGGCTCAGCTCAGGGTGACAGCATGCAATTTTAGCCTCGGCTGAGCGTTTGTCTGGGTTCAGCATTGGGCGGAGCTTCATGCCTTGACACCGTACATCACCCCAGGTTTCACCTCGATGTCCCCCCTCCCCCCCCCCCCCCCCCCCCGGGGTCCTTCTCTGCTCTGTTGCAGGAGAAGAGCAAGGACCCCATCATTCCGTTCAGCGGCGCGCTGGAGCAGAACTTGGTGGACATGCCGGAGGACGAGGCCGAGGCGCACTGCAAGGAGCTTGGCGCCACGAGCGCGCTGCCCAAGATCATCAAGACCGGCTTCACCGCGCTCAACCTGATCTACTTTTTCACCGGCGGCCCCGACGAGGTCAAGTGCTGGACCATCCGCAAGGGCTACAAAGCGCCGCAGGCCGCGGGCACCATCCACACTGACTTTGAGCGCGGCTTCATCTGCGCTGAGGTGCGCCCCGGCAGCCTCCGCTGCTGCCGCCCGTGTCGGGCCGCTAGGCCAACTAGGCGCGCCGGCTTGGATTGGGCACTGAGCTGATTCCCTGCTGAATCCTGCCTGAGTTGAGCCCATGCGTACGCATGCGTTCATTCAGCAGCCAACCGTGACCACGTTCTGGGCCCGCTGTTCCCGCTGAATTGGGGTTGACCCTTCGACGAAGAGAGGAAAGCACATTCACCTGGAAATACATCAGAATACACCGCGAACACCACACATATATCCCAACTGATTCCTGCCTGAGCCCAAGCTAACGCATGCGTTCATTCAGCAGCTAGAGCCAACACGTTCTGGGCCCGCTGTATGTTATTAGCGTTGACCCTTCGACGAAGAGAGGAAAGCATCTTCATCTGGAAATACATCAGAATACACGGCGAACACCACACATATATCTTAACTCGGTGTCGTGAAGCAATGCATATCTTGTCGGACTTGGGGACCCAATTACATGGTAAGTTGGTTTGACCTCGGAATTCGAGTACCCTTCCCTGAGCCGAGCTGCAGGCTTGCCTCAGTTTTGGCCAAATATTTTTGCTCCTGCTTACACAACACCGTAAGACACGCGACATGGGGAAGTCAGCAGGGTACAGCCCAGCGGCTGGATTCTCCCCATTTCAGGTGTTTTGTAGCCTAATTAAGGACAAACCAAAGCACAGCATAGGCTCTACGGAACCCCACTTCCAGCGCAGTGGATCCCCCCCCCCCCCCCCCCCCCCCCCTCCCCCCCTCTCCTCCCTCTTCCCCTGAGCGTACGCCATCACCCTGAGCAACCCCCGTCACTTCACCCCACCCAGGTCATGGAGTACGCCGACCTGGTCGAGCTGGGCAACGAGCAAGCTGTCAAGGCAGCCGGCAAGTACAGGCAGAAGGGCAAAGAGTACGTGGTGCAGGTGCGAAAATGCAAACCACGCTATGCCCAGGGAACACAACCTCCCCAGCGTGCGCGCAAGGCAGTGGGCTGCCTTCACCCCAGCCGTACTGTCACGAGCTTGTATCTAGTCAGCAGGAGTTGCGGAGCGAGTTTGTCAATACCTATGTACTTGTTTCGATCTCGGCAAACGTTTGGCCTAAATTCAACAGATCGTGCCACGCTTCAGCCCCCCCCCCCCCCCCCACACACACACATACACACTCGTTGCACCCCCCTCCTGCTCCTTCTCCATACATGTCGGCGCTGGCCGGTGGCTCAAGTATACTCTCATTTGTGGCGTGCCTACTCCCTCCGCCGCCTTGGCACCCGCTAAGCTCCGTGCCGGTGGCCCTGCTACTGCAGGACGGCGATGTCATCTTCTTCAAATTCAACGTTACCGCCACCGGCAAAAAGTAGGCGGCCTTACTAATGCCGGCCCACTTCATGCCGGTAGTCAGCCATGGCTTATTCCGCCATGCGCATCCTCCTTTAAGTCAGAAAGCCCTCTGTGGCAGTGCTTCGCCCAATCTGTAATGGGTGGCCCTCACCAACTCCCTCCCAGCGCCTACGAAAGCGCCTGCCGGTGACACCCATTCACCCCAGATGGCCAATGTGGCAGTGCGCATGTGCAAGCCAGTATATAGCCGCTGTGGTGTAGGCCCGCACAACCGGTACACGTACACATACAAACAAGTGTTTCCCCGTTTGTCGACATTTACCGATGAGACCCGGCATGTGTGCCCGGGTCTCATCGGCAAATGTCGGCAGGTGTCCGCGCCCGCCTGCACGCGCAGACGGTCGGACTATCAAAGCCTCCAGGAAAACCTGTACCTGTACAAATAAGCATTTCCCTGTTTGCCGATAACATCGGCCGATGAGACCCGGCATGTGTGCGCGCCGTTAACGGGGACCACGCGCACACCTGCATGCGAAGACAATCTGACTATCAAAACTTAAGGGAAATCAAAATCTGGGAGAGTAGTAGAGGTGCCTTGTTGCAGGCTTGTGACAGATCAGACCTCATGCAGGGTCAATGCGCACCTATGCAAGTCGGCTGCCGGGATGTCTAGCTATACCATGTGTGCTTAGGTGCATGCTGTGCATGACTGATGAGTACACGCAACGTGCGGGGAAAACGTGTTTTCCTCGGGGGATCAATACAATAGGCTTGCTGGTCCTCATCGTCATGTCTATCCCAAACCAATCTGGCCCCGGCTGGTTGTAATGACACGACTTCCGGCGGAGTAGTCCTGCTGCGCAATCTGAAATAGCGCAATAATGTGTACGGGTACATTTATTGCACATGCGGGCATGCTGTATTTGTTACGTGTGTGTACGATCCCGCCCGCCGGCAGTGGCAAAAAGACCCAAGAGGCCAGTAAGCATTAAGATCCCCAGGGCACAAAACGTATGCCAGCGAAGGATGTGTCTCATTGTCAGCATTTATGTTGGGAGTCTATGTGTGTGGGTGTATGTGTATGGGTGTGCTGTGTGGGGCGCCAGGTTGCCTGTTGTGTTCCTATGATAGTGACTTACATAGACAGTTGCTGTCTCATCAGACCACTTCATAGACTCTCTGTACGAATATACAAATCTATGCAGGAAAAAACCCGTTTGCACCTTTCTCATCTTGTCGCCAATGCCCGTGTCGTCGCTTAAATTTGGGCCACTATGATGGAGCATTTCACTCAAGTTGGTCAGGCAAACCTCCCACCCCAAGAAATGGGTCCTCGCCTCCGACCTTGCTACTATGGCCGTTGTAAAAATGTAGCTCAGCTATGGCGGCATTCCACTTGGGCTAAGCAGGGCGACACTTGCTTGAAAATTATTGGCTGTGAGTGCGGGCATTATCATGCTATGTCGGCGGAGCGCGCGGACATCGTCACCGTCGCGTATTGATTGGTAGAGCGCATGCGTCGAGCGCCTTACTCTCGGCGGTGGGTCGAAATGTGTACTCGTCGTATTATGGACTGCTTGTCTATATATTCGCTGCAATATGCTTGCAGCAATTAAAATTGTTATCCGTGCATGTGCCGCGCAAGGCGACGTATTTAAAATGATACTGCAATGCACGCCAACAAGTGCCCAAGCAGTGTTCTGCGCTCCGCGTTATTTCATCAATATATTCATGGTGTTGTACTTACAGTTCTCCACAAAATTAGATCTTGAACTTGGACATATCCGCATGTTTATTGCCCCTCTTGATGCCCAAGCGATGTTGCTATCTGGCCGTGGGCCTTGCATCCACAGTATGCAAGCCTCCCAAGACGAGGAAGTGGTCGTTTCTATCGGTTATCGCGCTTTTAACCATGCTTTTTAGGGGCGAAATGAGGCGGTAAAATCGCATAAACAATAAAATTCGCAAGACATATAGTAGTAGGGCACCAAAATGCAATTGGCAGTGTAGTCAGTTAGCCACCGTGTGCTGTGGCAGCAGCATATCGTGCAGCCACGCGAGCTGCTCCCGTTGATGCGCAGGCAAATAATAACATAGTTTGCTTTCTTGGACTCAATGTGGGAGCGTGAGTTTCAGCCCAAAGAGTGCATGCTATCGTTGGAAGGCGTGGCGCTCCAATGAAAGTGTGCCAAAAATGCACGTGTTGTGTTTGGCCCAGTCATCAAACAATTGTCCAATATATGTACAAGCTTGGTTTTGGCTGTGCCTCGCCAGGGGAAAATAGCAGCACATACACAGTGCTTTCGATTACGCAGGTGCGTGGTTCTCCCACTCGAACTGTTGGCCGCTTCCCGCGAGAACGTCGATAAAACACTGCTTGTGCATGTCTGGGCACGGATTCTGGAACATGACGATCCCACAGAAGAAGTCGAAATAACGACTTACTACTAGGCCGCCAGGACGTGAGCCCCATCGTCGAAAAGGTGCTCGCACCTGCAAGTATGCATGACGTAGCCCACCACGTGGTCCCATCATGCGTCAAAGCACCGCGCACACTGAGGTGACTAATTGGGATAGGATATCCCTGTTCTTTTCGATACTAATAATGGCATGTTTGGTGGTGGCCTGTGGGCCAGGGCCACACCAGTTTTCTGCAGATGAAGGATGAGGCAACAAAAGCTCAAGACAAAGAATTATTAGAAAAAGATATAGTTACAATGATCGGCTACAAGTGTGAGTAATTGGCAGTTGGATCCGTGGCTTTTCCCGGGGCTGTCTAGAAACGCGGTTCGTTTGTTAGAAACTAGGGGGGCAGCCGGGGCTGTTCCTCACAACAGCCAGTATTTTCAGCATCTCCCGCCCATTCGCTCCGGGGGGGTTTAGCGGCGTCTTCACAGACACCGCTGTTACTCAGTGGCAGGACTTCTACTTCTACTTCTTACATCCCTGCTGGTTTCGATACTAATAGTAGAAAAGAGCAGCAGGGGGGATTACTTATTTGACAGGCCACCGAAATTCTCCATCTAATCCGAAAACCCCGTCTGATGGGTGCGTTAGACTCGTAGAACGTCAGCACGTAATTCAATTCACTTGTAGAACTCCCTAATCAAGGCTACAATAATCACTTCGTCGATAAAACTGCTCTGACGAAAACGTTATTGCGACATCATTTCCATTGTTTTTTGCAGGGCGAATAGTAGCCGCGCTGCACATTTCGCATGCAGCCCACTTGCTGACCGTAGACCCCAAATCAGATCCCGAGCAGCACACGGGCGGTTGGCAGTTCATATTACATCTCGGCGACCATGGAATAAAAACTTTCATTGTGGCATTCATATCAAACTATCAGCGTGCCATGATTGCGTTCAAACCCTAAAACATACAACCCTAAAACCTAAGCCCTTATTACTAAATCACCACATCACAGGGGCATATTTTTTTGCGATTCGTGCCGTACTGTTATTTTTATGCTGCATTGCAAGTACCCCGTGCGGCTGTACGCCCCACGTATGTTGCAGGATTGCCCCTGAAACACCACACGGGCTGCCGTTATATCACGTGTTCCCTGGCAATGGCTGCAAGCAGGGCATATATTATGCACGGGTTTGTAGACTAGAAACAACTTTCAAAACGGCCCAGCAATCAGAATTACACGCATAGAAACATGGAAATAATTATTTGCGGAGAATTGTAGCAATCAATGCAAACGCTGCATACTGATACTGTATGCTGGCCCAAATCCATGAATTTTGCACCGTACAAGTTGGCAAGCGCCATGGAGAGCGCATCGCGCCAGGATAAAGTAGCACATGTAGTCCTTTCGATGGCGCAGGCGCATGCGTGTATATACATCCCGCGTCGTGGCGGGCTAGGCACAGGCTCGTCCATGCTCAACGATGGCTCCATAATCTGTGTGCAGATGTGGGACATATCGCCGACGGCCCATTGACATGATGTTACTAAGTCAATAATCTGGCAACTAGTAGCTCCATCGCCACGGCGTGGAGTAGTGGTCCTCACACGTGCGAGCACGTGTGGAGTAGTGACCGCCCCTCACATGCCGTTCCATCACGTGACCTCGACCGCCATGAGCTGTCTAGTTGGTACTTCATGCATGAATGTATTAGCATTTTCGTCATTTTGCGCATGCCAGCTTTCAAGGGTACAATGACATGTACCTACTCCCGGGCTTTCAGCAGGAATAAGACTAGACAACAAATCATAATATTCCGACAAAACCTCGGGCTAGGAAAATTTGTCATCCTGTTAATGCTAGTTTTCCGGTTTCTGCACGTCGGGCAGCCAAGGTCACGCATGCCACGCATGCAATCCGCGCTAGCTGATCACATACCCCAAGCACGTGCGGAATAGCATGCTGTGGGCGGGCATTGACTTTCCTGCTGGACGACCGTGAGAGAAGAACTCGCGTGTCCATGTCAGAATATCGGCATGTAGGGCGCTAGAACCAACCACAGCCTTGAAACCGTTTTGCATGCCTGGGTGCCACAAACCAACAGCCCAGCGCACGCATTACACGCGTTGGCATTGAACCTATAGCATACCGCGAGCACTCACCATCACGGATTCCCTTGCAATGGCTGCAATGATGACGTGATTTTTGCGCGCGAGTATCCACTACCTGTAGAAGCAACCACACAGACAAGCATATAATTGGCAAAACAAAGCATTATTTGTGCCATGGTGTACATTGTTTTAGGCGCAAGCTGCGTCGATGGCGGCGGCTTTGCGAAAGAGCCGCTCAATGAACATCGCGCAAGAATGAATGCGCAATGAGTTACCATGCTCCGTCATGCAGCGACGCGCCCCCTACTCCATGCCTTGCAACACATATCAAGTAGCAATACGGACTGTTGATGTGGATATTGAAAATATGGACTGAATTCGCTTTGCCGCTGTCGATGTGATATGCATTCCAGAGGAAGCGGGGGGAAGGGGGGGCGGGCTATTCCAGCACCGGCATGTGTGACTCCCTTTATACTTGTTGTGTTGCTTGGAGAGAATTGTTGGTAACATGAGCACTCGCAAGCTCTTATAAGTGCACCGCTTCTCAGAGAACAACTCCGCTGGGGCGCGAGTGAGGTGAGTTGCATCCTGACAGCACCGACCCCAGGCAGCACTCAATTCCGATGCTGGATATAATTACAGATTTACTACGTGTCATGCCGACTATGCGGCTGGACTTATGAGTGTGACATTATATAATTGTTGGCTGCGGGGCTGCAAAACTCGCCTTGACGGCGATGGTATGACCAGCAGGGTGTAAGACAGCGCCCTGAATATGGCGAAAACTCAAGGGTACTCGGTGCAGCTGAGAGGCGGAGCTCGAAATATGTCGGAGGCACAGGAGATCTGCCCTAGGAGGCTGAGCTCACAGCCAGAGAACTTCCATCTTCTGCATCCTTGCTGCGTACATGATCTCCTTCTCGGCGGGTGTGCAGGTACGCATGATCTTCAGATGTCCGATCTGTTGACCGTTGTTGCCGCCGAAGACCCTGCCCGGCAAGATGGCCACCTTGACGCGGCGCCCTGACAAGAGGATTTCGCACAGCCACCACTGCTCGCCACTGCAGTCCGCCTCGCCGGTCTCGCTGTCGACGCATGGCAAAGTCGCAGCCTGGCCGCGACGCAGCTCGGCGCGCCACATCTTCCACAGGCTGCCAGGGCCCGACTCCAGGAAGGAGGGCGCACCCATGAGGTAGCGCGTGATGCAGCCGCTGCCGCTGTTGACGACGTCGTCCCACTCGCGGTTGTCGATCAGTGTGACGGGCGCCCCGGCGTATGGGTCATTTGTAAGGAGGGCCGCCACCTCCATCATAAACGTGCTCGCCACGTCTACGTGCTCAAAGATCACATGGAAAAATATCTGCCCCAGAGCCACCGCCTTGTCGCCTGCGCGCGCGGCCGCGCGCGTGTTGGCAAAGGCCTGTTGCCGAAATGGTGATGGGGATGGGGATGGGGATTGGTCAGTTTGGTGGTGGAGGGGGGGGGCTTCACTATGGGACTGAGGCTTATGTTGCTCCGACGCCCCATCCCACTTGTGGGCATGCAAGGTGCCCAGACTCTCCGTCGGGATGCTCAAAGGTAACGACCAATGAACAATAGAATTAGGCAATCCAGAAGCACTTAAGGCTACAATCACAGATTGCGCTACACACACACACCGTATATAAACATGTTGTTTCCAACAGCATTAGTGAGATGCCCGCTTCATGATCTACTATCTATTAGAAGCACATTGTGACACCTGGTACCAATAAGCCTATTGACCCCCCCCCCTCCCCCCCCCTCTCCCCCCGAACTCTGTCAACCTCCTCCGGCTATGTCATGTCAACTTACAGGGGCTATTACCGGAAAGGCTTGGCGCCGCTCTGGCGTGGTGCTCCTCGCCACTGCACGCTCGCCGCCCTCAAGCACCCAGCTGTATGACGCAAGGTCATCCGCCCCCTTGCTGAGACTGTCGTCCTCCAGGCCCGAGAGCAGTCGCCGCTCGTTCGCTCCCCCCAGGCGGCTGTATGCGCCATCCAGGCGCACCCAGCCCGTGCACGGGTTGAGCACGCACTCCTGCAGCGTCCAGGTGCGCCGCGCGTAGCCGTCGGCGTCAGGCCGGCACCCGGTGGCTGTCTCCACCACCAGCACGAGGCGCACGCTGGCGTAGACGGCGGTCATGGTGGGGATGAGCCGCCGCGTGCATATCTCCTTCACCGCTGCTACCTCGGGGCTGTCTGAGCGCTCGGGCTGCGGCACACTGAGCGTGTCGAGCCACATGTAGTGGCACCTGCTGGCGCGTGCCGCAAGCGCGGCTCGCAGCAGCTGCATGCGCGGCATCATGACGGAGCATGTGCGCGTCGAGCCATCCCGCTCGCGCACCTCCAAGGACCAGGGGCGGCCCGCCTTGTCCCAGCGGCAGCTCAGTGCCGCGGTGGAGATGAGGCGGTCTTCGGTCGCGACGTAGCCGAGGTCCACTGGCACACAGCGGCGCAGGGCGCGGAGGATGCTGGTGGTGGAGAAGACGAGGCCGCTGCCAATGGTGCCATTCTCTGCTGCCTCCTTGAGCATCATAGTCTAGTGTAAGAGAAGCGGAAAGTGAAAGGGGGGAGGGACCGGGACAAGACGGTTTGGCCAGAGTAAGCTTGCCGGTTGAATTGCAACTACCACGGTTTTCTGTGCAGCAATGCGCCGTGGCAGGGGTATGACAAAAGCCATGCGGCGGGCGTTCACCTGGTCTGCCCGCGATAGGCGCCCGAAGATCATGGCCCAGTTGAGAATGAGCACAAAGATCAGCGCCACGCCATTCATCACGGCCGGCAGCGCCCAGCCGGTGCTGCGCAGTGCCACGGCGGGCCACTGGAGCGCGCCCGGCACAAGCATCCCCGTGATGAAGAGAAACTTGTCGCTCTGCGATGCCGCCCACCAGCGCCACTTGACGCGCAGATGGCTCAGCGCGGCCGCGACGTTTTCCACGAGAACGCGGGCGCCCATGGGCATGTGCCACAAGCCGCCCAGCACAGCGCGCAGCGGGTTTGACGACACCCGCACGGCGGCGCGCACTTTGTGCGCAATCGCACTCTGCGTGCGGATGAAGGACGACATCATGCCGCGGCTCAAGTTGCTCAGAAACTGTGTGCCCTCTATCTTCTCCAGGCCGATCTCCCCCTCGTCTGCGCGCCCCCCAAACGCCGCCTGCAGTGAACCCCCGTCAAGACAGTACTGTCGTTGAAAATCGGCGAGCTCCATATACAGTCACATTTATGTGGCGCAGGCGGTCCGCATCACCGTATGTCACACGGCGCAGGAAGGGGAGCGGGGAGGAAGCGAGGCGCACCTGCGCATTGCGATAAGTCGGCTCCGCACCCAGAGTGGCCGCCATGACGGCGCGCGCTTTGGGATTGCGCGGCGTTTCACTGGCAACGCAGCTTGCCTCAGTCCAGGCAATGGAGGCGCCGCGTGCAGGGGGCGCCTGCACCTTGGTGGTGGCGGCTTGGATCATGTGTTTCACGTCTTGAGCACTGGTAAATGTCAACGCTTTGCCTCGAAAGGGCGCCCGCCGTCGCCCTGGAGCCAACGAGCTGGGCTGCGGGCTGCAGTTCGTTGCGCTATCGATGCCAGGGCTCCCCGTGAAATCCGACGTCTCACTGATGCGAGCAACGCGGGGATTGAAACCCTGAGTGGGTGCGCCTGGCAGCTGTGGCTCGGTGGGGCGCCCCTGGTCACCCTGTGAGCCTGGCAGCTGCAGCCTGGAAGGCGTCGGGAGCGGAGCTTTCCCCCAATGACCTGGCTCGCTGTGCGACTTGAGCATGCTGGCATCGCACGAAGTGCTAATGCGCGGACCGCGACGGCGTCGTGCGACCGGTGAGGATACCGGCCATCCCAGCTCTGATCCAGCTTCCTGGGGCGCATTGATGTTACCGCTCGTGCCACTCGGTGTTGCTTCGCTAAACATGACGCCGCGCCGGCGCCGGCTGGAAGGTTCCTGCGTGCTGCTGCTCGCGGGCTTATCAAAACTGCCCAGCAGCAACGAGCGCTCTGCCTCATGTGGAGCGTCTTCCGCCCATGTACCCGCGATTGTGACGGTAACGCTAGCGATTGAGTCGTGACTGATGCCAGCCCTGCCGCCGTCACCGTGCCTATCAGCGCCGTGCGCCGCATCTTCCGACAATTGCAGCGCTCTCCGTGACTGCCCGGCTGTCACCAGACTGGGAATTGCAGCCCATGAAGGTGACTGACTCCTGCTGTGCTCACTCTCTTCGCCAGGCTGGTCACCATTCGTGAAAAGACCATCTGGCGGAGAAATGCCGCGGCCGCTTGTGATCGGACGCCATTTGGAGCCCTTATCCACCTTGCTCACCCCTTCCTCTTTCAGTTTCAGCATTGCCTCGCGCGACTTGCACATGTTGGTCCAGCGCGGTAGCAGCATGAAAAGGAACAGCGTGTACGCGCCTGCCTGAGCAATGAGGGCATAGAGGCGGTACACGCGCCATTGAGCACCATGCTGCCCCAGCGCCTCGGTGACGAGGTCAACCAGCCAGAATCCTGCTGCGTTGAGCACCAGCAGCACAAAGCGGGCATTGAAATTGACGTGGAAGAAGGCCACGCCGGGGTAGCCCTTCTTCACGGCTGCCTCCTTGAAGATGCTGGTGGAAGAGACGGTGTCCAGGCTGAGCATGATGGGCAGGTTGACAATTAGCGGAAATAGCCACAACATGCTCTCGCACCGCAGTGGCACGTAGGCGCTGAGCGACGCGGACAGAAGCGGGAGCTGCCACAGCAGCGTGCCCCACATCAGCGCAGTAAAGAGCAAGATGCATGCAATGCAGATCCAGGTACACGTGAAGACCTCCAGCATGCGCGAGTACACGAAGCCCTCCTGCACCACAAACGCCTGCATGTGGCAGTGGGATCGCAGTCAGGCAGCTGTCCCGCTAGCCTGGCACACACCTCGGTGCCGCAGTGTCCTTACACACTCGTGCCGGAGGCATACCTTGAAGCGCAAGCCTTGTTGCTCACGGTTGCGCCACAGCCGCCAGCAGCCGTACCACCACGCCAGCCCCACTGCTGGAAGGAGCAGACGCCGCAGCAGCTGCAGTTGCTGGTCCGTTGATATCCCTGGGAACATGGCGCATGCCGATTCAAGCTCAGGTGAAGGTCAATTATGTTAAAACAAAAAAAAGCCTAGATACTGACTGCGCTAGGCGCCGCGGCCGCACCTAAGCACACCGCGAACGCCATGTTGCCACACGCTGTCATGAAAAGCTCGCGGCTGGCTGGCGACTGGTACAACATTCTGCTCTCGTGTGCGGTTCTGGCCAACGGTCCAACCTGCACCCAGCCCAGGTTGTCATCTGTCTCGTCCTCCGCTGGGGCCGGTGTGCCAACGTCGAGCGAAGACAACTGCTCGAACGCCGAAGGCGGATTGGAGCTCCCCGCGACGGCAGCACCGTTGGCGTCGAGGAGTGGAGGTAGTTTGAAGACCCGGTTCGAAGGCCCTGGCAGGAGGGTGGGCGAGGCGGGTAGCAGGCTGACGGCCTCGCCACTGCCCCCCACCAGCCCCGGCGGGCTCGCCATGTCACAAGTCTCACCGACCGGCGGTACACTTGGTACAGCAGCTGTAATTGCTCGCTCTGCCGCTACTGCTGTACTGATGTATTATTTAATATAATTTCATCGATCCGCCGAGCGCTGCTGTAAGCTTTTGCGACCACCACGAGCAGTAGCTGCTGGCGACTACATGTACAGTACAAGCTACAGGTAAGGATCTGCCATCATCTGCGCCGCTTCCCCGGTATGTAGTCGCTACATCCCCACTATACGGTACCGTACTGCATCCGGTACCGGTACCAGCAGGAGTATGCCCTTTTTGTAATTCACACCGGTACCAGCAGGAGTATGGAGATAGACTTATGGTACCAGTGCCAGTACGATGCGGGATGCAGTACCTTATGCGGGATGCGGGCCGCTTTTAGGCGGCTTGCTGTGTTCATTTTCTAATTCTGGGGAACTGCCCTTTTTGTAATTCACACCAGTGCAAGTACACGTGCACGCGTGGCCCGGACTGAACCGCGTGGCGCATCACTCATCCATCCCGCCTTATGCGGGATGCGGGCCGCTTTTAGGTGGCTTGCTGGGTTGTTTTTCTAATTCTGGGGAACTGCCCTTTTTGTAATTCACAACCAGTGCCAGTATATTGCACGGATTAGCAGATAGATGGCGGTAGATGGCGGCGGCGTCCAAGTCCAGGCGCGTCCAGCAGATAGCGACACGCACAGTACAAACCCGTTGGGGACGCGTGCTGCGGCAGGCCTGTGCCCCGAGTCGGCATTTTAAAGGATTGCAGTGCACAAATTAGTAATCGTGCACCGTAATATTTGGTTATTACTAATTACAAATTAGTAAGACATTAACCAAACCCCCCATTACACTATTTCCAACAGTCTACGACGACGGATAAAGACTCAGCAAGCCTGGAGTTGCGCTCGGATATATAGCGATCCGTATTTTGGCCTGCTGGGGATTTAGTAGTGGAAATCCGAACAGGGTGTGCGCATGGGTACAAGTACGGGTATGGTAGGCCGGATTACGGATTACGAGGACCTGAACCCGTTATACCGGCAATCCTTTCGGGGGCGGGGGAAAAGGTACGGGAATGATAATGACGATTTCTTGAATGTTGCGTCTAGCTCATGTAATCATAATGACGATACGACACATGGGGTTATCTTCCTTCGCCCGAGAGTACAAGTTACTGTAGTCCGAAGGTATCAGGTACGGGTACCGGTCGTTCGGGATGCGGGCCGCTTTTAGGCGGCTTGCTGTGTTGATTTTCTAATTTCACAAGGATCGTCTGGTTTGCCGAAGAATACCAGATCTGGTTACAGGTTGTGATATTCAGGAATTTGCAGGCATACAATCCCGCTGTGGTGCGCTCGATGGAGCGTGCCACAGCAAAGGAGAGTGACCGGTCGGTCCGCCGTGAAGGCAGGTGGTGGCTCTGACCGGCCCCCGCAATCGTGCGCGCGCACACACGCGCTACGGGCGCCGCGCCAGGGCTATCTCGTACAGGTAGAGAAACCACATAAACTAGTTTAGAACATTTCACAAGGATTGTCTGGTTTGCCGACTAGAAAAATGCCGGGCGCAGCAGGCCACGGGCGGGGGTCACGGGCGGGAATGTTGAAGGCGACGACAGGCCAGCGGGGTGCGCCCACAGGAAGGCGGTCGCCGGTACGGCCAGGAATGAAGAGGTCGTGGCGCGGCTTCCAAGAGCGCATGTCGGAGCACATCTCCGAGAGGAGCTGGTACCAAGCTTTGTCAGGCCAGTAGGGAACAATGACGATGGCTGGGGCACCACTGGACTCAAGTTTGGAGACTAGATCGCCGATGAGGTTCCACGGAGGGTTACACCAGTTACGTTCGCAACGCCATGCAGCGTCGGAGAGGCGCAGGGCGTCGACGGCCTCGCACCGCGGGTCACGCCAGCGGGCGTTGTAGCGGGGCAGGAGGGCGTTTTCAGAAGTCGCGAAGCGGTCGATGGTGCAGGCGCCCCATTTAGCAGTGAGCGAGGCGAATCGACGAGGGTTGAACTGCCAGTCGTCGCAATCAACCTCGCGACTAAGGCGGTCAGCCCAGATATTCGCCGCAGAACGGATGTAGCGCACGGAAAGGGTGATGCCGTGCATGTCCATGAGGTACCACGTTTTGCGTAGCTCAGCCATGAGGCGTGGAGAGCGAGAGGTGAGGTTAGTGAGGACGCCGACAATTGCTTGGTTATCCTCGTGCAAGCGGATGTGGCGGTTTTGGAGCATGGGGAGGAAGGACTCAATAGCCAAGCGGACGGCTTTGAGCTCTTTCAGGGTAATGTGCGCATTGCGGTCATCGTCGTACCAAAAACCCCGAGCTTCATGGTGCTCGTTCAAAACGGCACCCCAGCCGTACGACTAACTGTCGACGTGTAGGTATCCGGTTTCGACGGTGCGGTTAATGGGACGGCCGTTGTGTTGGGTGGGCACACCCACCCACCATTGCAGATCGCGTTCGAGCTGGCGGGTAAGCTTGACGCGGCCGGACCAAGAGTCGCGCGTCTTGAGCACATCATGCAGCTCACGAAGGTAGAAACGGGCAGGGGCAATGGCCAAGTAGAGAAACTGGCATTTGCCCACGAGAGCGGCCAACTCGCGAGCTGGCAAGCACCGACGATCGCGTTTTGCTCGTTGGATTAGGCGTTTGGCCACGCGAGTAATGCTGGCGAGTTTCTCAGCGGGCGCACGAAGAGTAGGTGACCCCGATGTGTCAATTTCTAACCCCAGGTTCACGAGCTTCTGGGTGGGCTCCCACACGCCCTTGTTGGGGTTGCGAAGCAGACCAAAGCCCGAGAGGTGGCGTTCGATGTGGTCACGTTGCCAAATGGCCTCAGCCTGAGTCCGAGCTAGAAACAGGAAATCGTCCATGTAGGGCAACATGCGCAGGCCAAATCGTCGCCGGGGAATAGGTGTGCCGTCTGCTTCAGCCGGGTTACGACGCAATGCCCTAGTGAGGACGTTGGTGAATTGGCAGAAGTAATAGGGGGACAGAGACCAGCCCATGGGAAGGCCAGCCAGTCGGTACAGAGTGCCGCGGTAATCGACAGTGAAAAAATCCCTGTCCTCGGGGGCGATTCCAACCGCGTAAAACCCGACCTGCAGGTCCATCTGCAACATGTAGTCCCCAGGGCGCGCCAGGTTGCGTAAATGCGAAACCGTCTCAAACGAAAGATCGCGCGTCTCACAATAGCGGTTCAGGGGGCGAAGGTCAATGATGAGCCTCCATTTGTTTGTTCCAGGCTTAGGAACCAGGAACAACCGGGACGCCCATTTTGCGCAGTAGCCTCGCTCCCAGGCCCCAACGGCCAGGAAGCGAGCCAATTCACCGTCCATACACTCCAGTTGAGCAGGAGTAGCATCCCCCATTGACACCCCCTGATGAAAAGAAGGTGGGGCAAGCCCGTCCAAGAAAGGAACGCGTACACCTCGGGATATCCAGTTGAGAACACTGCGATTTGCGCCAGCGGCTTGCCAGTTGCCGAGATTACGACGGACGCGATGTCTCATAAAGGGGGAGTCAGGAGTACAAGAATTGGCGCGATGGATGTCGCGAGGGGGGCGAGCAGAGCGCCCTGTCGCTCTGCTGGCCCTCTCCGCGTCGGCGTCAGGATCCACGGTGCGCGGCACAGTAGGAGTGCCGCGGCGTGGGAGTAGCCATGTGCCACTGGGCGCTGGCTTGGCCACTGGCAGTGTACTGTCACTTTGTACTCGAATCTGTACTAGACGGCGGGCGTGCGTCGGCATACGCCCCAATCGGAGCGCATCGCGACACCTACGCCGAGTAGGGGCCAGTACGGATCGAGCCATGCCCACAAGGGAAGGGGCAGCCAGGGGTTACTGTTGGTCGACACTGGTCGAAGGTCTTGGACCTTGTTCCACTGAATGGGGAAGCGCTGCAGCTTCGTCCTCTCCTCGCGTTGGGCGAGTAATCAGCAGCTCGTTCGCGGGTATTAGTTAGCACGTCGCAAGCGGCGCGCGTACATTAACCACACAAACCCTAACGGGTTTCTCCCAGGGGGGGCCCCGAAAGGCGTCGCTCACCGTACATGGTACGATGGCGGAAGACCGGCACCCTGCGCGGCAAAATTGCCGCGACTTTGCTGTGGTGCGCTCGA
>VCJN01003265.1:0-49107 GCA_006384855.1 Tetraselmis striata | reverse complement strand
GTCTCTGAAACCTTTTCTTTTTCCCTTGGATTCCTTTGAAGCTTGAGTCGCTACTGGCTCGTGTGCGCCTCCTTTCGAACCTGTCAACACACATGATTTCAAACAATGTAAATATGACACAGTGCACTCACAAAGGCAGGGATTGATACTTTCAGTCACAATTACCTGGAGTCACAATCATCTCTGAAACCTTTTCTTTCCCCTTGGATTCCTTTGAAGCTTGAGTCGCTCCTGGCTCATGTGCGCGTCCTTTCGAACCTGTCAACACACATGATTTCAACCAATGTCAATATGACACAGTGCACTCACAAAAATCATATGATTGGAGAGGCAAGGACCTGATTGATAGTAAGCTTGCATGAGCTTTTCGTAATCGATTAGCCTTCGCGCAGTCTGCATTTGAGCATCTGAGAGGACCTGGCCGCTCTTGATTCGGGCCGTCAAAAGAGCTGCGGCCGATCTTTCTCCTTGCGAGTGCGTGCCGTAAATCGTCACTCTACCTCCTAAAAGGCTCGGTTTCCAGGGGTTACCTGATGCCTCAGCGCCCGCTCTAGCTGCAGAAGCTGAGGCTGCACGGCTCTTCTTCGCCGCCGGCTGCTCGGGCACAGAAGATGACGCCTTGTGTTTTCTCCCGACTAGCGCTCCGAGCGCATCGAATTCTTTTGCTTTCTCGGTAGGTTTTGGTGTCCGCTTGGACCTTCGACCTAAAAATATCACATCCTGTCAGACCGTTTCGTCCCACTGATGACAGATAGTTTCGTCCAACTGATGACAGACCGTTTCGTCCCACTGATAACAGACCGTTTCGTCCCACTGATGACAGACCGTTTCGTCCCACTGATGACATAACGTTTCGTCCCACAGATGACAGAACGTTTCGTCCCACTGATGACAAACCGTTTCGTCCCACTGATGACAGACCGTTTCGTCCCACTGTTGACAAACCGTTTCGTCCCACTGATGACAAACCGTTTTGTCCCACTGATGACAAACCGTTTCGTCCCACTGATGACAAACCGTTTCGTCCCACTGATGACAAACCGTTTCGTCCCACTGATGACAGACCGTTTTGTCCCACTGATGACAAAACTATTTTCAATACATTATGTACTGCGGTTTAATAATGTAATGTCTTCAAGTACTGCGCTTCACACTAATATTAAACCACTCCTTACGGCGGAGTACAGGGAGAGGTTCCCCCTGGCCGCTCTTCACCCCCACCCCCTCCCACCACCAATTAGCATCCTTACTGCTTGCAACAGCTGCCTCGACGGGACGTAATACTACCATGCAGGACCCTGATGCCGCTCGTTCGGTTTGTGTTTATATTCCCACTCGTCTGCCTACACCTCGAGCGGTCCTAGATTACACCGCTTCTACAGGGAACCCTAACCGAACTCGCTAGATCTGGCCGCATCACGCGTCGAGCAGGCAGGCGGCTACTGTACGCTGCCACTCGTCTGCCTACACCTCGAGTGGTCCTATATTACACCGCTTCTACAGTGAACCCTAACCGAACTCGCTAGATCTGGCCGTATCACGCGTCGAGCAGGCAGGCAGCTACTGTACGCGCGCGCAACTCACCTGGGGTGGCGTCGTCCTTGTCTTCCTTGTCCTTGGCAGGCTCGTTCTTCTTCGGCGCCATTCTGGCGGTAGGTAGGTTGACGCGGTAGATGAGCGTGTTTCTTGGTGGGAAGCGGTGAGGGAGAGGTGGAAATGACGTGGTTTCCGTCTGCCGCCGCTCTGACCCCTGCTGGACCAACGGCGCGCGTGCGCACACTATAGTGTACCTCGTCGTCGTCATCAGGTTCATGTATTTTGCACCGCGACGAATATACAGGGCTAACTACTGCGACTATATATTACTATTACTGGAAGATAAAATATTCCCTACTCTAGAGTCATAACGGTACGAGAGTACAGTGGCGTGGCAATAATATTCCTTCATGGGATGATATATTCCTTGGATTGGATTCGGGTGTACTTACTAGTATAGAACTATTTCCGACATACGAAAGAAGCACGAAATAACACGGTATTTGAGTCATCAATTATTTTGACCCGTACCTGGATATTATGCACCCCGGTCAACGGCCCGTCCGAGAACGGTCATCGGCCGTCACTCTTCCTCACCACAGATCACAGTCCTTCACCCCCCCCCCCCCCCCCCCCCCACCCACTCGCCCCGCGCTGCATGGCGGCGGTCGAAAGCATGGCCTCTTCTCCAGGATCCGGCGCGTCGGACACTACAGTTACATTACCGCTGTGTTCGTGCCGCAGTGGGTACTCGTGTGATTGCGACGCGCGTGCGAGTGATCGTAAGGAGCCTGAGAAAAGGAAGTACACGTGGGGCAAGGGCTGCGATGAGGTCGCCGAAAGCGGTAATGGCAAGGTCTCGTCTCTGATCAGCAAGCGCACCTCTCGCGATTGTATCCGCCTCATGCTCGCCAAGGAGGCTAGCGAGCAGTCGCAATGCTGTTCGCGCAAGTGCGTGCACAAGCTATACACACAGTGCGGAGAGGCCCTCGTTGATGCCGTGTTGGACCGTGCGTTGACCGTATACTCTGGCAATCAGAACCGCTCCTTTGACCGGCTCGCTCAGGTTCTCAGGGGTGGCTACGAGTCGGCATCCGACAAGTTCGATTACATGTTCGATCACGGTGGCTACTTGCGATCTTTCGATCATCGCGGCCCCATCTACACGTGTGGGCGTGCGTGGGAGGTCTTGCATAAGGTCTCGAAACACAGACGTCTCGTGATCCAGCGGTCGGTGGTGGATAACGAACCCACGTACATCAGGCAGCGCAAGCAATACGAGAGCAGACAGACCGGACCGAGGGAGCATGTGCGCATGTTTCTCGAGCACTTCTTCTCGGATGACCTCGGTCACGTCGAGATCATGCCTTTTCATGACGGAAACAGCGAGACCTTCAAGAAGCACCTACCTCCCTGGATGACCAAGATTTGCGTCTACTACTACTACAAGTCGTGGGCCGAGGACGACAACGCCATTCTCCGTGGTGAGGCCCATTTTGTCCCACTGATGACATACCGTTTCGTCCCGCTGATGACAGACCGTTTCGTCCCGCTGATGACAAACCGTTTCGTCCCACTGATGACAAACCGTTTCGTCCCACTGATGACAAACCGTTTCGTCCCACTGATGACAAACCGTTTCGTCCCACTGATGACAAACCGTTTCGTCCCGCTGATGACATACCGTTTTGTCCCGCTGTTGACGAACCGTTTCGTCCCACTGATGACAAACCGTTTTGTCCCGCTGATGACAAACCGTTTTGTCCCACTGATGACAGAACGTTTCGTCCCACTGATGACAAACCGTTTTGTCCCGCTGATGACAAACCGTTTTGTCCCACTGATGACAAACCGTTTCGTCCCGCTATCGCCAGAACGTTTAGTCCCACCGACGCCGGACCGATTTCGTCCCACTGATGATAGAGAGTTTCGCACCGCTCATGGCATACCGTTTCGTCCCACCGACCACAAAAGTATTTGTCCCACATAATTAGCCGATATCGTCCCATTGCAGAGAGAACGTCTTGTCCCACTGCTGAGAGACGGTTTTGTCCCACTACTGACATACCGTTTCGTCACACTGATGACAGATTGTTTCGCCATGCTGATTACAGAATTATTCACCCACTACCGATATAATTATTTCGACCCACTTCAGACCGAACTTTTCTGTCTCGCATTATGAGACCTTATTTGTATACCGACATATCACGCCCCTGCCCCTTTGTAGATTTGGCTACCGAGAGCGAAGTGAAGCTCGCATCGTTCGACACTTTCCGCCGGACTTGGAAGGAAGACTTCCCGGATGTCACCACGCCGAAGGTGAAGCGATTCAGCCACTGTCCCATATGCGCGGCGGGCAAAGCACTCAGAGACCAAGCTCGCGAGATTTGCACAAAGGACATGACGCCAGAGGAACGTCAAGTGCACCGTCAACATCAGCAGCTGGTGAGGCGTCAGGTCAGAGCTGAGCAGAAGGTACACCTCGAGAGAGTGCGCCAGGAACGAAGGGATCTGAACAACACCGTCTTCCAGTCGCGCCTTGGCCATGGAAACTTCTTCTTCTTCGAAATTGATAGCATGGACTCCGCGAAGACCCTGCTGCCTCACTGGGTTCGCATCCCCAAGACTGTGAAGCCCGACATGCTCCTCAAGTACCACCTGACCTGTGTGAAGTACGACGGATACCGCCCGGACGACATCTACTACTACACCAACACCATCCCCCACGATTCGTCCACGACGTGCACTCTGATATGGATCACGATCATGAAGGTGAGCTCGTTAGCCTCCCGATAGGTTCGCCGTGGTTGTCCGGTAGCCATGGACTGATGAAAGCTTGTCTGCGATGCAGGAAATTCAACACCGTGGTAGAAAGATTCCGTACATCAGAATCCAGATGGACAACACCGTCAGGGAGAACAAGAATAGGAACGTGGCGGCCCTCTGCAATTGGCTTGTGTCTATCGGCATCTGCGACGTCATTCATTTGGTCTTCTTGCCTGTCGGGCACACTCACGAACGGGTTGACCAGATCTTCAGCCGCATCAGTCTTGCGCTATCTCGCAGCTCCGCCTACACAATCGAGGCCTTTCTTGACTTGGTGGCGAAGGCATTCTCGCCCACTCCGGAGATTGCTGAGCTCTCATTCTCCCTCGACTTCTCTGAGTGGTTAAGGCCCCATTTCCAAGACCACATTCAGGACATCAGTAAGCCGCACAAATTCGAGTTCACCCGTGACGACGCCGCCGCGTCTGGCGGCTCGTTGCGCACCGCCTTGTGGTCCAACACACCGCTTTCTGAGCCCGTGCAGATCTTGAAGAGCGCGCCAACTGGGACGCCCGAGATTCGTGCGGGCCGGCCCCTTTTGTACGCTCTCTGCGACAAAAAGAAGCCCGACGCGGTGAAGGTCCAGAGGTACTTGGATGATTTCAAGAAGGTCGGGTCGTACATCACGGACCTGGGGGTCCAGTGGCACTTCTCCCTAGTCGAGCGCGAGAGCTGGAAGAATCTGCTCGACGACTTGGATGAGATGCAAACTGCTCCTTCGGCAGCTTTCTCCGGGTTCTGGCCGCAACGGAAAGAGGAAGTTGACGACTTCTTGCGCGAGCACGGGCAGACCGCGCCTGCTGAGGCACGTCACACGATGGCTACCAACGCAGACCTCAACAATGCCGAAGCCGCTCGCGTGGAAGCCGAGGTTCGTGCTCAAGTGCTTCAAGCTGACAGCGCCTTCCGGGGAGTTCACGCCGGCGCCAAGGAGAGGCTTCATGACAACACATCGCCCAGCGATGCAAAGGGCTCGAACCTCGTTGTCATCGACGTCTCCGATGTGAGTCCCATTGTTTGTCATTTTTGTCCTTTACGGGACAAAACAATTTGGTTCTTCTACCTTGTTTGTTATTTTGTTCCAGCTGGGACAAAAATGGCGTGGCGTCTCGCTCGGGACTAACATAGCTCGCGGTCTTGGTCATCGTTAGGTGCATGAGGAAGACAAGTGTCCTGAAACTCTTGGTGATTGGGAGTCGAGATTCGTCATCGGGCTTGTGAAGTCGCGCGAGACTACCGAAGACACGTTGACCGTGGCCGTATACGAGCCCTTCCATGCCGATGCAAAGGGCAAACCCCTCATGCCCCTATGGTTGTACGCGCAGACAAAAGGAGGGAAGAAGCCAGTTGACACAAGCTGGGAGAAGTGCCTGACGCTTCCTTGGAAGCTTGTTGAAGCCGTCCCCCTATCGTACGCGAAGGCCATCCACGACGCGTCGGGAAGTCGAGAGGTGTTCAACGAGGACGGCACCATGGTCAGAAAGAAGTGGTACGGTAAAAGCGTCCAAGTCGTGAAGACATATGCGCAAACTGGGTGGCAAATCAGCCAGCCACGAAACAACTGCGTCCACGTCATGTCAACCACCCCAGCGCAACGCAAACCCGGCGGAGTCGTCAAGTTTAATGCAGCCACGAAGAAGGACTTGCTTGAGTTGGGGATGCTCAACGAATAAACTATCAGCAACGTCTTGTGGCTAGCTAGCCGCTGGATGTAATAATCATAATAAATATTGATTTCATGGCCTCATCTTGACCCATTTTGGACAAAATGCTCCAAAACCAACATTGGATATGCGTCGCGGCTGGCCTTCATGCTGTTGAATGCTACACTGCACCCAAGGTCTACAAACCCAAGCTACATCACCAGTGAGTCTTAAGTACTGATAGTAAACCCGGGAACTAGGGTATAGACAAACCCTACGGTGCAAAATGAATTCCACGGCGCAAAATAGGTTAAATAACTGTTGTTGGCATCGGGACTGGTGCCTTACCCGAGCGGTGCGCGGCCGAGTGCAGCCAGTCAGCAGGCCATGGGGTGGGATGATTTGTGATGATAGCTCGGCGCATGGCAACGTCGTTGGACAGGATGGTTGCTTTGCTTGTGCGGGCCACAGTCATGGCCACAGGGTCGGCTGCAATGAAGGCTGAAACGTCATCAATGGCGGCACGCTCCGCAGCTTCCTCCTCAGCGACTGCCGCAACGGCGGCAGCAATAGCTTGCTCTTCAGCTGACGCAGCGGCGATGGCGTCTCGCATTTCGCGCTCCTCCAGAAGGGTAGGCTCATCGTCTGGGCCAGTGGTGTCATCGGAGAAGGTGAGGGAACCGAACGGGTTGTGAGAGCTGAGCGGGGGTGACGGCGCTGCCCTGATCATGGCGCGACGGCTGGTAGGCATCACGGACCAAGCGTCAATTGGCATGGGTGGGAGCTCAGGTGTGGCGCTGGCAAGTAGCGCCATGTGGAACGACAGTGCTCCAAACTCCTTGGCGGGCGGCTCCTCTGAACCAGGTGCAAGCCTTGGGCGGCCTTCTCCTGCTGTCTTCCTCTTGTCGGGCTTGGGGCAGGTACGGGCCAAATGTCCGATGGCATTGCAATTGTAGCAGCGGCGGTTCTGCGGATTGAAGCGCAATGCACTGCCGCCGCCTCCAGCGTTGTGCTGGGACTGCATTGCAGCCACCATAGCCTTCAGTTCGTCTACCTCGGACTTGCGGGTTGCAGCCTCAGCCTTCTTCTTCTCAGCTTCCAGCTCAGTTACGCGGGCTTGGAGGGCAGCGTAGGAAGTCGCCCCAGTTGGCGCAAAGGCAGCAAAGGCAGCGCAAGGTTGCTCCATACTGATGCTGTGGTCTTGGACAGTCCTGATCTTTGCCTTGGCCAGCTCGAAGGTGGTGACAGTGGGGTCCCCCTTCACCACTGCTCGGATAGTGGCCTCTTCAGTGCGCATGCCATTGAGCAGGGACACAAGCATGTCGTCATCAGAGACAGTCGCACCACAGTCTTTGATGGCAATCTGCAGGTCCTCCAGCCGGGTCATGAAGTCAAGGAGATTTTCATGGGTACTCTGCCCGTGATTCCGTGATTCAGTGACGCTTTTAGTTGAGCGAGAAGGGTACGTTCATCTGGAAGGTATGAAGCGCGGAGTTCCTCCAAGGCCTTGAGCGCCGCGCGTCCGCCTGCTGTCTCATTGGCGCGATCAGCGGCCTTGAGCACGATGCCCTTGGCTTGATTATCTAGCAGTAGGGAAGCCATAAAGCTGACAGCTTCATTGTGATGCGCGTCATCAACAGTGGTGTCATTGGCGCTGAAGATGTTGCGGTACCCAGGAACACCGCGGATGTCAGTGGCGCTTCACAGAGATGCACCAGATCACGAGGAGGCGAGCATCATTGACCTCCTGAAATTCCAGGTACTTGGCCTCCTTGAGCTTGAGTTTGGCAGGGAGAGACATGATGCAAGGGAGTCAGGTACACAGTCGGAGAGACTGGCAGGGGGGGCTTTGCCAAAGTTGAGACGATCGGTTGTCACAGCCACAATCAGAGAGTGGAGCTGAGTGGGGCTGAGAAGGGGGCAGAAGAGCTCGGAGCTGGGTCGCTTCTCAGGTAGGGAACGGTCGAGTTTTGCCAAGAGAGAGTTGGCCAGGGGTTTGACAAGTCGTTTGAGAGAGGCACACAGTTTCCCACCCTCAGCAGCGAAGCTGCTGACACAAAGTAAGCACAAAGCTGGCACGAAGTAGGCGAGCACACAGCTCCAGGCACACAGGCACACAGGCACGAAGAACTGAACAGCAGGCTAGAAGCAGTGGAAGCTTTGAGTCGTGTAGCTAGCCATAACCTCTTGATGTTCGGAGAATTCCTAGCTTGCTGTTGGAACAGAGTCTGTGGGATCAGAATATTGTAATTACAAATGATGAGAAATGTCCCATTATATTCTCATCTGCAGAATGCCCTTGCTCGGGGCATGCTCCATCTGCTCATCTGTCCATTTCTCATGCTTCTTGATCTGGTTCCAATATCTAAAAGGCTATTCAGGTTCAGTCGGACACCTGTCAGAAATCTGGGTGTGTTTGATGAAGTGTTATATGAGGCATGTCTTCACATGCCTCACACCTGTCTTGCTCTGCAGGTCCAGTATATGTCACTTGATAGTACCAGTACATTCCATCATTTCTGCGCAGTAGCCGTAATTTATACTGCACTATTACGAATATATTATCATCAGGCCTATTTGCCTATAAGCCAGATGGGCTCACTTACACTTCAGTGGACCAGTTGATCACGTGCTTCGACCAACGTTCGTCAACAATCAGGTTGGGGCTTGCCTTCTCGCGTTGTAGCAAACGATATTTGAAAGGGGCTCGCTTCAAGGATCCGCCCAGCGTGCGGAAGGCCGGTAGCGGGTTGTGAGCCGACGGCAATCAGAACCGCCTCGACTGTCGTCACCGACTGCCGAGAGGTGAAGCACGGTGTGACCGTGGCGCTCATTACCAGTGGCCGTGACAGCCTGCAGTCAGTGGGGGGATCCGTGTCGCCGCATGTCGCCTCGCGCGGAGATGGCGCGGGGGAGGGGCGGGAGGTGGTGCAAGACGCTCAGCTCCCGGAGGGTGGTTCCACTGGGGATGGCGGCCACGCTTAGCCTTGGAGTAATCGCCTTGATCATCTTGGCAGCTTACCTCCTGCCAGAGGCATTGCCGGCAGTGCTTACGGCCCTGGAGCCTATGAAGCGTTTCATGGGGGACGCGCCGTGGCAGCGGAGCGTACGAGCAGCACAAACGAGACCGCAGCTGCCGTGCGAATGGGTCTCACCAGACCTGAGTGAGCTCCACGCACAGGTGGCCGCCAATTCTTTCTGCATGACTAAGCCCACGCCCCCCTTTCTGTCTCTTCATACACTCTGAAGTGCCGTTGAAAATGCATATGCTCTGCAAGAGAAGCCCGTGTTGCCCATGAAGAACGATGACATCTTTCCTCTGTCCTGCTATGGCATGATGCATGTCACCTCTACTATTGTGACATCGAGACACGCTGTGCGCGCCCAGGTGGTCACCATCGCCCGCGCTCCTGCCCGCAGCGAGCGCCTGTTGTCGCAGCTGTCGTCCCAAGGCATCAATCACGAGGTGTTCCACGGCGTGGACGGGCTGGAGGACATCCCGTCCTCCCTGATGGAGGTTTACGGCGGCAAGCAGACTCTGCAGGCACTGAGGGACGGGCATCGTCGGTTCCTGGGGAAGGACCACTGGGTGGGCATGGCGGAGCGCAGGGCCAACGGCACGCTCCCCTCTGACAAGCGGAAGGGGTCGCTCTTCCTGCGGATGCAGCTGGCGGCCAAGCTGTCCTTCCTGAGCGTGTTCCACAAGATGGTGAGCCGGCGGTGGGAGTACATGCTCGTGTTTGAGGACGATGCGGGGCTGGTGCCGGACTTTGCGGGCAAGCTGCGCGAGGCGCTGTGCAAGCTGCCCGACAACTTCGACGTCCTCTACCTCAGCGCCTGCTTCGAGACCACGGGGCCCACGATACGCCCCGGCATCGTCCAGTACCGAGGTGGCAGCTGCACGCTGGGCTTCGTGGCATCTCTCCCTTTCGCACTGCGCACATTGCACAAGGAGGCCTTCCGACGCACGGACGACCCCTTCGATCATGTGGCGATGAAGCAGGCGTCGCATGGCCGTTCGTTCATCACGGACCCGAAACTCCTGACGTTCCCGGTGGGGATCAAGTCTGAGCTGCGCGGCTGACCGTAGTACCCGCCTGGTGTAAGAGCACAAGGCGGCTGGTCTCTGGCTGTGTTGTCGCTGAGGCTGGGGCAGGTTTCCGCTCTGCGTGCCGGTGGCAGACCGCTCCGTAGGCCCATTGGTTGCATGTCTAAACGAGCGCGTTGATGCATCGAAAACAGTATTGTGCGTTGCAATAATTTCGATATTCAGACTTTTTGGTGACCGATTATGTACATTGTGGAGTGTGCCCCATTCTCCAACCTGGTAATGAGGCATTTTTGACAAGCTACTAGTCCTTGCTTGGATCATCTCACGGAGAAGCTCCGCGTCCCATGCAATCACTCCTACGTAATACCCTTCATCATGTCCACACGGGAGATCATAACACAAAATAATAGGCTCCCAGGCTCCCATACCAGATAGCCAGAGCATCACTTATGCACTTGTCGTTACACTTGCCATATTTCTAGTCTGAAGCGTGCACCACCAATAATATGGATATGCCCCTCCCTCGCAGCTAATACTCGCGCTAATTATTCGCGGCTGTAATATAGTAAGGATTATTATATTCATTATTATTCTTATTCCCATCAGCAGCCTTCAGCAGCATATCAATGAACGGACGATATTAAAATTCGAGCATTATTTAAGATATATAGCGGCGACTGCTACGCGGATTATCCGTTCGCTGATGAAGCAGCGCGCGCAGCGCCACGCGCTCATCGTATTCGTGGCCAATTCCATGGTCGACGAATACGATTAAGATACAATTTGATATCACGAAGTAAAATACAGCGAACTAACTTGCCGTGGGATCGCCCGAGCTGAGCCGCGCCGATTGGTTGCTGCGCCAGCGGTAGCACCAGCCGCCCCCATCAGTTGTGGGGCGCTCGCATCGTCAAGAAGCGCGGCAAAAAGCAGCGCCCAACCACTCAGCTCGGAAGAGTGGGCTTTCGAGGGCTGTGGCTGCATTGGGTGTCTTCACTCCGCTCGCGGAAGGGGGCCGAGCGAGGAGGCGCCGCGACTCGAGCCTAGCCGCTTTCTGGGCTTCGCCGGTTGGTCGGCACGGTACTGGTAGGCCGGGGGCGGCGGAGCCATGCCCCGGGGGGGCTGCTCATCTGCGAGCTGGCAGGGTTTTCGAGACCCTGCCACGGCGCGTCGACACCAAGCTCAACCGCGCACTGGGCGCGTCCTGTCGGTGCGCTGCCGCACTTCCGAGAGGCTCCGCGCACCCCTGTCGCCCTCCTCCCACCAATTCGCGCGTGCAGCCCCTCCCCCGTCCTCTCGCACGCAGCTCCCTGATACCACTCCCCCCTCTCCCCCCTCCCCCCAGGCTAGGAGGCAATCCTGGCGGGTGTTGGCAGGGCGCAAGAGCGGGCCGGGCACGGGTGGCGGGGGCAAGCAGGAGGATGGCGGCGGCGGCACGGACCTGCTGGGCTGGCTGTCGGGCACCTTCAAGTCTAACAAGGCGGTAAGTGCCGGAACCTTTGGCCTGGGCAGCTGTTGAGTGGTTGACAGGGATGGTGCGGCTTGTGGGGGAGTTGGGGGCGGCACCTCATGCCCCTGTGGTTGCGCGTGTCCCTATACAGAACGAGAAGTTTTCGTCCGAGGCGTCGATGGCGGCGGCGGGGCTTAGCCCAGTGCTGTCGGAGGAGGAGCGGCAGCGGCAGCGGTACCCCTGGTGGTGGGTGCTACCGCTGCAGCCGTACGCTGTGCGCAAGACCATCCGTGAGGAGTTGCTCCCCGGCCGGTGCGGCCTGCCATCGAGCCCCCCCACCCCCCCCCCCCCTCTGGGCCATTACACATGTCACCTTGCGCGTGGTGGCGTGGCGGCATTGGGCGGCGGGAGTAAATGACATCACGTCATGGATGTGGGACGAGGCATGCGGGAGTGGATGCTGAAGGTGACGCGCTCTGCATTGTCCCATCTCGGATACCTCAGCATGTGGAGCTTCGAGCAGCCGCACGGCGCCATCAACATCGTGGTGAACATCCGCATGACGGTCATCCGCCTGGAGGGCGGCGGCCTGTGGGTCCACGCCCCCATCGCGCCGACAGAGGAGTGCGTCGCCCTCGTGCGGGAGCTGGTGGCGAGGTGGGGGCCGCACGCCCCTCCCCTGCACGAGTGGGAGTGATGCGCCCCTTGCCCTGCTGCTGACCTCCGTCCTCACCCTCATCATGGCGCATCAGCCACGGGCCGGTGCAGCACATCGTGCACCCCACGTACGCCGTGGAGCACAAGGTCTTTGTGGGCAGGTTCTCGCAGGCGTTCCCGAAGGCGCAGGTGTGGGTGGTGCCCGGCCAGTGGAGCTACCCCCTGCCGCTGCCCATGAGTGAGCCCCCCCACACACAAGCACAGTCGGCTCGCTCTATCCCACTGCAGTTTGCGTTATTAGTTCTGACAGATTCTGCGCAAAATGATGTAGCTACGACAAAATATGGGCACCGCCCCTCAGCAGTGTAGCAGAAGACTCATGGAGTCTTCTCCTTTATTGATCTACATGCAGGTAGCCAGGCTGCGCATTCATTCATCTATGCAGACACACGCATACGAAAGTGTATCATTAAATGTATTATCATGCCCGGAGGTCTTGAAAGGGATCGCGATCATAACGGGTATCACATGCTATTACACACGCACATACACATATATAACGGACCTCCCAGCAAGAGACAACCAATGTCCCTATCTGCTAAGACAAGAGCTGGGGCTGGCGCGCAGGCTGGCTTGGCGTGTTCCCGCAGCGGGTGCACGTGCTGGGCAAGGAGGCCGCGCCCTGGGAGCGCGAGATCGAGTTCCGCACGCTGACGCTGCCGCTCAAGGGCGTGGGTCCCTTCGTGGAGGCCGCCTTCTTCCACGCCGCCAGCCGCACGCTGCTAGTCACCGACCTGCTGGTGGCGCCCTCGCCCGAGCCGCCGCCCGTCTGCGTTGCCGACCCCACGCCGCTGCTGCTCACGGAGAGGTGACATGCCCTGGCCTCTCCTGCGCCCTTACCCCGACGTTCACAGAGGCCCTGCATGCAGCTTGCCTTAAGATATGAAAGTTTGCATATTAGGGTTTAGGGTTTTAGACCCTAAAACCCCTAAACCCATAAAACCCCTACACCCTAAAACCTTACAAACCCTAAACTAAACGCAATCTTTCTGGCGGCCTGCCCCCACTGCAGGGAGGATGCGGGCGCTGAGCTCTCGGCAGACACTGGCAACGTGCAGCGCGGCTGGATGAAGACAGTCCTACTGGCACTGTACCTCAGGCACCCCCCCGACCCCCGCCCGTCTCACCTCGTCTTACCCCGCTCTGCCTCACTCAGCCCACGCCATGCGCAATGTTCCACCTGCCAGCAGTGAAACACCGCTAACTCTGTCGCAACCTGCCGCAAATCGTCAATCTGTCGCATATCTGCCACTGCGAAAAAGTCGCACTTTCCTCAATTCGCGCCAACGTATGCCTCACCATCAAATCACGCCTATCCTCTCGACAGCGCCCCGCCAGCGGATTTTCCCCTCGCAGCTTGGCCCACGCGATCTTGCAAGCCGGCCCGCGTTGTCCTCTGCCGTTGGCCAGACCTACAGCGTAGCGCTGACACCCTGGCAGAGTCCCATTTGCACAAAATTGGCTTTTTGGCGCTTTCCAGCAAGCCTGTAATAAGCCTCCTTCCCCTGTTAGGAACGTAAATCACGATGACATTCAACTGTTACGACACTCATTCGAACGCATTGCAGATCAATTAGCGCTGACACCCTGGCAGAGTCCCATTTGCACAAAATTGGCTTTTTGGCGCTTTCCAGCAAGCCTGGAATAAGCCTCCTTCCCGTGTTAGGAATGTGGACCACGATGACATTCAACTGTTACGACACTCATTCGAACGCATTGCAGATCAAAGAATCACAAACACCTCCAGATGGAGGCATTAACGTTCATGCCGCGATTCTGGGCCGTTGGGGACAGGAACAAAGGTGTTTATTTGCCTGGGGTTTATACCCATCGGGCTAAGGCACGAATCCATGCCTGCCTGCTCAGGCCGGACGCGGTGCAAGTGGACTCGGACGGCGGCTTTGCCTGGGACTCCCGATGGGAGGCGGCCTTCCGCGCCGTCTCGGGCCGCGTGCTCGTGCCGCCCATCCTGCGCCGGCTGGTGCTGAGCCGCTACCCGCAGCAGGTGCTGAGCTGGGCGGAGGACGTCACGCGCTGGCCCTTCACGCATGTCGTGGCGGCGCACTTTTCCGCGCGGGTGGCGGTGGACCCGCCTGCCGTGAGGCGGGTGTGTGCCCCACCCCCCCCCCCCCCCCCCCCCCCGCCCCCCCCCCTCCTCCGGACAGTAAGCACAACAGGAAGGATCGTATTATTAACTTGGTAAGGATCTCTGTCCGTACAACCTCTGTTCATACGAGTAAAGTATATTTAATCGTATAGTCTATTTAGTCTATCGAATTGCATTGAGATGCGATGTGTATTGTTTTTTAGATTTGAAAGAGCTCAGACAAGGACTAGGGCCAAGTTCTACGGGCTACTAGTAGTTTATTATAGTAGCAGTATAATCATTACCAAGATAATACAAAAAATGATTCATCCCGACATGCTGCCCGGTCCAACGAAACATCCCGTTGCCTGCCTGGCTGGATGCCTGCCCTGGGCGCGGCAGGCGTTTGCTTTCCTGGACACCGGGCTCGATGACGACGGCGAGGACCAAAGCTCGCTGCTGAACGACGTGAACAAGTTCCTGGTGGAGTACGGCCTGGCGGAGGATGTGGTCGCCGGCAAATGAGCAGAGGACACGTGGCGTCATGCAGGGGAGGGCGCTGAGCGGGGCCAGCTGCCGCGCAGTCTCGGGCGCACCCATGTCAGCGTCCCTCCCGCGGGCCGGCCAGGTATGATGGCACGACAGAGGAGCGTGCGCTGCTGCACACCGCCGCAGCACTGGCCGCATGGCCCGCCAGCCGTGGCCTTTTGTCACAGATTCGACTGGAAAGTCTATAATGGGGGACTGTTTTTGAGTCATGAGGGGAACGGTATCTCGCGTCGCCGGTTGCTCCATACGTCAGCCAAAGGTCAGGTCGCAGCCTGCCATCCTGACGTTCCCGCAAAGTCTTCTCTCCGATGCCAGGACGCAGAGCTATCAACAGTGAGAGTATGGGTGTGAGGGATCAGTGTCCGCTGCAGTGATTCCTTTGCTGTGACGGACAGCTTGAAGATTAGTGACGAAGAACTGGCGAATAAAAGGCTACGCTGACTTATTGTACACACACATACGGTTTGCTTACCCGTTATGCCCCCCAGCCACCACATATCCTCACACATTTTGCCTTGCGACATTGCAGCTTCACTGCTGGCTTACTCCCCTTCGCTCTCTCCTCTTCCCCCGGGGTGATGCTCTTTGTGGTTGGGTATACAACCAAATCGACACCTGCAGTACACTACCAAATCGGCGGCATGGCGGTGATTGCGGCTGGGTGGAACAATTTCTATTATACCTGGCACAGTGACATCGGCATTGGCACTACTGCCAACCGGATCAATTATATGTGCTCATCTAGCAGGCGGTGTAGTTGGATGATGGGTGTGCAAACAGAATCGCACCAGGTGCAGTTCGCACTGTCGGATATCTAGTCCGTTGTGCATGTGCAAGTGCAAAACAGTGCAAGGCAGTCCGCCAGCTGGGGTAACGCTATCAGACGTGTGTGTGTGTGGGGGGGGGGGGGGGGGGGGGTTCATCCGCACCTCAGAGGTGAGCCGCAGGAAGCCGGCAAAGGCAAAGCCCTCTTGCCGGACATGATTGTGTCACTTGCATGGTGTCAGCCGCCAAGCCCGCGCACGCTGGCACGCCAGCAGCGCATGCTCCCCAAGAGGGACCTGTATTCTTACATATTTTACTGTGCGCCATGTGATTGTCGCATCGTGGTGGCAGACATAGAAACTAGATTCAGCAGTGTTTCACCGCTCGTCGTCCCACCTGACCTGACCAGGAACGACAGGGGTGCTAATACCGGCAAAGCATGCCAGTCGATGGGCCCTAAACTCAATCCGGCCGGTTAGCTGCGGGCAGCAACTACCAACACTACCAGCACGATGAATGCCACGCCCAGCTGATGGGCAATCACTGCGGAAGTGCCGCTGGTCCTATAGATCGGCTCTGGCTGCAGCAACTGCCGAGCCACCGGTTTTGACGGGGGCGGGGACATCGCAGGTTGGGCGGCCGCGCTCTCGTTGCGTGCCTGGAAGAGGCGCCCAGCCGCCGCCACCCTCCCGACCAGCCGAGCACTGCTTTTGCCGTCTCGATGGCTCTCCCCTCCGTCGTCGTGATGGACTGGCTCTGTCGTCTCGTCTGCAGAAGGCCCGGCCTGGCTCTGGGCGGCCGCGCTCTCGTTGTGTGCCTGGAAGAGGCGCGCAGCCGCCGCCGCCCTCCCGACCAGCCGAGCGCTGCCTTTCCCGTCTCGATGGCTCTCCCCGCCGTCGTCGTGATGGACTGGCTCTGTCGTCTCGTCTGCAGAAGGCCCGGCCTGGCTCTGGGCGGCCGCGCTCTCATTGCGTGCCTGGGAGATGCGCGCAGCCGCAGCCGCCCTCCCGACCAGCCGAGCACTGCTTTTGCCGTCTCCGTGATTCTCCTCGCCGTCGTCGTGATGGACTGGCTGTGCCTCCTCGAATGCAGAGTACTCGCTACCGCACGTCAAGGGCGTCCGCTGCCTGCCCCACTCCCAGGTGGAGAAGACGTTGCCCGGCTGTCCAGGGCGGGGCGCAGCGCGGTGGCTGGACAAACATGAAGCGCGAGCTGACATCGTCAAAGTCGTGGTACGTCAAGTTGTGGTTGTGTTCGCACCAGCCGCGCTGGGGGAAGCTGTCCTCCTCCAGGGCCTTGAGGGCTGCGGCGAAGTACGTGTACGTCTGCGCGTTGAGGGTGCCGTTGCCCAGGTTGGAGATTGCGAAGGTGACCGCGTACTGCCCCGGCACGATGTACCACATCCAACCCTGGCTGCCAGGGTGCACCAGCGCGTTGAACTTGAAGCCGGAGATCATGAAGACGCCCAGGCCGTAGCCGTACAGAGGGTCCTGAAACGGCGGCAGCGAGTTGTCCACATGCCCGAAACAGGTTGTGGGGATCGCGGAGTTTGGGGCGCCCGTCCTCTGCAGGGACAACAGCTTCATCCAGCAGGCGTACTTTTTTCTGGCTTTGCCGACCTGGTTGGTGGTCATCATGTGCACCGCTTCTATGGACAGCAGCCGCCTGCCGCCAGGGGTGACGCCCCCCAGCAGCACCATCTGCACCAGTTTGGAGTAGTCCGCGGCCGTGCTGCAGAGGCCGTTGGAGACATGCGGCAGCTCGACGGTGGAGCCGCTGTCGGGGCAGGCGTACGTGGTGGAGTTCATCCCCAGCGGCCGGGCGACATACCGCTGCAGCGCCTCCTCGAACGTCATGCCGGTCAGGCGCTCTACGACGGCGGCTATGAGAAAGTAGGCGTTGTTGGAGTATTCGAAATCCAGTCCCGGCGGCGCAAGCATGGGCAATCGCACCACCTGGGAAATGCACGTGGATAAGGTTGGATTCACCTCGTCCGCGCGGCAATGATTCGCGTGGTATGGGTTCCTGATGTAGCAATCCTGCAGGCCCAGAGAAAGGGGGCAGGGCGCTGCGTCAGCCATTTTAATCACACCCTTCGTGATTGTGGTTGGACAACAACACATACCTGTGGTTGGCTATATTTGTTTATATTTTGCAATTTGGAAAATGGTCAAGAAAAAGGGGAGGGGGGAGGGTCGATGTCATGATGTGGGTTTGATTTGTTTGCGCCCACCGTTCCTGCGTCGTAGACAGCGTCATTGAATCCCGAGGTGTGCGACAGCAGCATTCGCGGCGTAGCGTCCCCGCCCTGGGCGCCCCCAGCCGCGAACACATCAGGGAGCGTCTCCCGAATCGGCGCGTCCAGCGAGCCCTTCCCCGTGTCGACGACTGCGGCCATGAAGGTCGCCGCCGCGGCGAGCTTGGACACCGAGCCCAGGCCCTGCTGGACTGACGGCGAGAACTCTGGCACGTCGCCCGTTGAGCTCGCCGTGTGGTTCAGCACCCTGCCGCCACGCGCAGCGCCGGTAAGCTCTCCCCCGCAGCGCACTGCTTAATTCATTGGGGCCGCAATTGGTTAGCGGCCTGATTCATAGTGGGCAGACCCAGTCGCTAAGTAGCAGCCTCCCTATTTTAAGGGTAGTACGGTATTATCTGTGAAGCGCAAAATGGGCTTCCTACGTAGGTTCACATTATATCGTTCGGCAGCGTTGCTTACTTACCGGGAGTACTGGTAGCGCGCTGCACAGCCTCCCGGGGTGTGTGTGTGTGGGGGGGGGGGGGGGGGGGGGGGGGGGGGGGGGGAGTTGGAGCTCACATGTTGCCTTGCCCGTCAAAGACGATGGCGCTGGCCCCCCGGCCTCCGCACACTAGGGGCATGGTGTCGATCACGGCAGCCAGGCCACCCGTCGCTAGCGCCATCTCCCCACACGGCAGCGTCGTCAGCAGTTGTCCCAGCAAGGCGGCCAGCACAACCGCCGGGGATCGCCTCGCTGTTCGAAACATGCTGGGACAGTGTGGTGCCCTGACGAGATGCTGGCAGCCAGGGCTGACCCCTTGCAACTATCTAACCTTCTACCTACGGTGCCTGGCAACTGCCGGTGCGTCGTACCGTAGTTGTACCTGTGTTCATCTGCAAATCATAACCTCACGCGCGCGCGACGATTCGTCGCGAAGCGTCATCGGTGTCGGGTACTTATTAAAATAAATACATAAAGATTGAAATGCGGGATGATGGAGCGACCAATAAGTGGACAGAACGGCGGTTTAACCCGACTCTTCACCAGACGGCTACCAACCCCCACCACCAGCAGCATAAAACGGCAGTTTCCCGTGCTGGCTGTTGAAATAATAAGTACATAACAGTAAAAGCTGCACCACTCACGATTGTGGGTTTGGTTACTACTGGGAAAGCAACCGGATAATGCACGAAAATACTGGGGAAGGAAAGACCGCCCACGATGCTACACGGAATTCCCTGCTCGCGTACGAATTCCATATATGGTTTGGGGTGCGCATCAGTTATTGGGGGTAAAAGTAAAGTTCGCCCCGGGACATCGGCCGAAGCCGCCCCAGCACTTGACCTCGTGCGCCAACTGCAGTCGTAGGTCTGGCATAGCCCATAGACCATTGCCTCATTCGAACCCCGAGGGGCTAATGCATCAACCGGGTAAACCCGGGACACGCCGGGCCGATATTGCCGAAATACATCAGCCAGGAATCGAACCCGGGTCTCTCGCATACGAGACGACCGCTCTACCGAGCGGACAAGGGATGTACCTATATTGGGGGTATTAACTAATCCTTATTGCCTGTCCCACCCTCATATCCCACTCCCGAAGTACAGGTACGACCGGATTAGATGCCCTTTGTACTTTCCGTGCACTAATTACTTTCCGTGCATTCTCTTGACGACGCTCTCCCTGTAACCAAAAAGACGAAATTATATGCCCTAGAGGCCCGCTCTACTGATCCTTCACTTGTCCAGCCTTCAGCCCATATCGCGCCCCTATCGTCATACGTTCGCGCCCTTCCTCAGCGGCAGAACACCCGCGCAACGCCGGCGCTGCGCCGAGATGGCGTCCTCCATGGAGACTGTCATGTCCGAGGTGCATGTCCAGGCGTGCCCGCCGGCCTGCGGCTGGTGGTCCTCCTCATTCCGCGTCGCGCCTCTGGCGGCGGCCGACGTGCCGAGCAGCAGCGACGACAGCGGCCGCGAAACCTTTCCCCCCGTCGGCGAGCACGTCGACTCCGACGGCGACCTGGACCCGCCCCGGCGCGTCGACAAACCTGGTGAGTTGCGGACTGCGCAGTTTGCGCATCCGATCGGGCTGGCCAGGGACAGGCGCTGGTTTCGCAACACTGTGCAGGGAGTGATTGGGCCGGGTTCTTCACCAGTGGACCATCTGCCGACCCACCCGAGGCATGTACCCCGCCCCATCGCAGAAGATGATCAGGAAACAGATCAGCTGACGATATACCACTTTGGAGCGACCTGTCTGCGGGATGTGGGGCTGCAGGTGTGGCGGGGGTCGTTGCTGCTGGGCGACCTCGCACTGCATGTGGCCTCTGACATGGAGGTAGGTGCGAAAGTCATCACGCATGGATAACCCTAAGGGGGGGGAGGGGGGACTTCTCGCTGCAATTAACAATAAGCTATTCGCTGCAATCAACAATAAGCTACACAGCAGCGCTTTTCATTTGCTACCAATCAGCTCGCAAGTGCTGTGGCCAGCAGACATCCCATCACTGCGTTAATGGCTGCACCATAGGCGAGAAGTCACATGGGAATGGATGCACCCACTGGGCTGACAACGGCTGTATGCCTGGCAGGGGACGGTGTGCGTGGAGCTGGGCTCCGGCACCGGGTTGACGGGGCTCCTGCTGGCGCGGGCGGGCACGCGGCGCGTGTACATCACCGACATTGGGCAGGCAGTGCTTGCCAACTGCGAGTGCAACGTGCGGGCCAACTGTCACCCGCCGATTCCGAGCGATGCCGTCAAGGTGCCGCCGCCCCTCTCCCCACCGCTGGAGCTGGGTACCGCCCGGGATGCGCTGGGTGGCGATAGTGGGCTAAGGCTGTTGACACGTAGCAGGTGCGGGAACTGGACTGGAGGTCATTGCCAGGCAATGAGGGGAGGCAGAACGATGCGGGGGCGGCCAGCAGCGCGGGGGATGCTGCCTTTAGATGGACTGCTGACGACCTGTCAGAGCTGCATGCGGCTCAGGTGTACCGCGCTGGCACATCATGACTTCCAGCAGCACCCACTTGACTGTGCAAACTCCCTGCTGCTCCATTACCTGAGGTTTCCCGCCGTAGCTGAATCGCCCACTCCACCTCCCCTCATTGTCTCCCCCTTGGCAGGCGCTGTTTGCGGGGGACACCATCTACGGCGACGACATGACTGATGCCTTCCTGGAATGCATAGGCGCGCTGCTATGCCTCCCAAGCCGCCCCATGCTGTACCTCGCAATGGAGAAGCGCTGGAATTTCACACTCGCCGACATGGTGCGCCCCCTGCTCCCGCCCCGCTGCGCGATGCGCACGGATGATCCTCGCATGCCTGCAGGCGTGGTCATGCTTACATGCCCCCCAATCCAACAGGATTCTCGGGCGCCTGCGTTCGACCACTTCATGCGGCATCTTGGCCTGCCGACGTCCGACCCATCCCAGCTATCGCTCCCCCAGACAGGCTGTGCCCGCGAGTACCGCGTTCCTGTGGCTACCATGCCCCCGGACTCCCCGTTTGCTCGAGGCAGCCGCCAGGTTGGCGCGCACTCGGCTGGAACAGCAGCGGACGCTTGTTGCTACGCAACTCGATGTAGACAGCGTCCCGCAGGTGCGTATGTGGCCCAGCCTTATCCAGCGTGGCATTGTGAGCTTTGTTTTGATACGGCACTGCCTCATGCCCTGGCGCCACATGCCGCATTCCCGGCTCGGCGGCATGGCTGCACGAGTACTGACACCGCCGCAACCACGGCATGCCATGTTGTCCACGCAGCGGCTGGAGTATGAGCGCGGAAAGGAGCTGGAGCTCTGGACTTTCCAGTTGCTCGCCTAGTGATCACTTTCACAGCTACTTCGCCCGGCTCCACTGGCAGCCTGCAGCGCTCGCTTATTGCCTCGCGCCTCATGCCACGCGGCTCTCCTTATGTGAAATATGCAGCCAGCATTGCTATACGTGACTTTTTTATTCATTCAACCTCGATCGTTTTCATCGATTTTATAGTAATCAGTTCATTCTCACGACAGTGATATGCATTCAGATGTTTATGTGGGCCAACATGCAATGCACGCCAGTCATTCTGAATTGGGGGACTAAATCGATGTTGTACATTGCTATAATGAGAGGCAGCTGTGATCTCGGTATGTTGATGTACCGCCGGTCCATGAAGAGTGCTGACAGCGTCCAGGGTGGGGCAAGACGAGATGTGGGGGTGTGACGATGCGACATTTGATGCCCATGCTGTAATCAGGCCTGCCTGGGCGGATGCGCCCCCTGTGATGAGCTGTCCAGGAGGAGAGTGAGCACCTTCTCCATAGGCACTGCCATATGATGCAGCTCCGTCATGAAGAGTTTGGCGTTGGGCAGGCAGCCCTCCTCTTGCAGCCACGCCGCCACTGCCTCGCCCGGCAGCATTGAGTCCTTGGAAGAGTAATGCAGATGGACGGTGACATCCTGAAGAGTAGCCAAATGCGCCAGGCTGTCTGCTGTTGGGTCGCATGTTAGTCTCCCCAGGAATCCACAGACAAAGGCACAGTACTGAGTGGACCTATTCATTCCGGCAACAATATCCTCCATCATCGAAAAGTGCCCCGAAGCCTGCAACTGCTCTTTTTGATCGGCAGGGAAACTTGCGATGGTCTTCTTGGGGTCCATCGGGAACATTGCCCCCACCAGGTAGGCCGCCATCCATGAGCGGTTGAACCACAGGGCGAGGTCCATCACCCACCCCTTCTTCCCAAGACCCGACTCCCAGAACTCCACCGGCCGATCGCGTCCCATCCACGGTATGCCGGACACAGAGGCCAGCCCAAGCAGGCGCTCCGGGCATCGGGTCCGTAAGCAGCAAGCCAAGTGGGCTGCCGGCTCCCACCCGCCGCTGACACCCATCACGTACACGCCAACCGCCCCGACCTCGTCCAGCAGCGCCATCAGATCCCGGCTGGTCTGCTCGAGATATTTCGTCGTAGTTGTAGTTTCGTCGTGGAGAGTGTCGCCATATGGTTCTGACGCACCCACGCCGGCTGTCGATACGTTGATCATTTGTGCGCCATGCGCACGCAGTATATCTGCCACCGCGTCTGGCCTCCAGCGATGGTACAGCAGGCCGGTTGCGGTGGTGCACACGACATTCAGGACGGTGGGGCACTGTTGCCCAGTGCTGCCTGGGCCTCCGCCGGTGCTCAAGAAGTACTCCAGCCGTCGCCCGTCCGAGGGGCGCCGAAACCATCGGCCGCCGATACCGCCCAGTTCCTCGTCGCTCGGGAGGGGCTCGAATGGCTCTAGCTGGCTGACGTTGCGGCTGGTGGCCGACCCCATAGCGCTGCAACGTCGCTGGCGTCAGCCGCCGCCACCTCGAACTGGAACACGTGGACACAAATGTATCAGCCCGCTTTTGTCGATATCGGCGTCGCGAAGTGGTATTTCCGGTCGTCCCAGGCTCTACCTCCCCGCGCTGTCGACCGACCGACCACTCCGCAGATGAAACGCTTCCAGGCCCGCGACTTGAAGGTTACTGGGACCAGAAGGCAGGCCAGGCGATGAGAGCATGGGGATATCCCTCTGGTTAGAGGGCTGGGAGTTTTGGGGGGGGGGGGGGGGGGGGGGGGGTTCCGGCTAGTTGTGCGCCACTTGCTGGTACCAGTTAAGGAGGAAATGAGTATATGGGGCGAATGAGGCGACGGTCTACTGGCTATGCCAGACCTACGACGACAGTTGGCGCAAGAGGTCGAGTAGTGCGCGCTGGGGCGGCTTCGGCCGATGTCCCGGGGCGAACTTTACTCTTCCCAGTACCATCAATATGCGGGCGACTTTTCGGCGCCAGGGTAGTGTTGATCTTGTAAGGATTTGCATTGTTCCAGCGCGGTGGATATCGAAGTGACCTATTGCCTATTCGGGTGGGTTCCCTGATCGCCTTTTGCTATAGCTAGCTCATGTGGTCGCTAGCTATATTTCTAAGTGTCCTTCTTTTAATAATTTACACCAGTAGCGACCTAGGGGTACCAGAACGCGGCCATCGCTGGCCGCCGAACTAGCGCAGCACAACCCGTACCGTTTCCTATCCTCTTTCATCCGCGCGCGCCGCGCCGCCGTCGCCGGGCGGACGCCGGTGCAGCGCCGACTCCCCGCCGATACCCAATCATCCGCAATGACATTGGCGCTTGCATCTCGAGGTGGTTTCGGCATTTTATTACAGTATATTAGTTTTAACATAATCAGAGCCAAAGCCATGAGGATTCCTGAAATTCGCCGGAAATATTCCCCATCAACTGTGCAGGGCAGGCGCGGCGCATCAGCTACACGTGCCAGTACTTCGCCGTTGTATAAGGATTGTATCGTCCGCCAGGCGTCCCTGCAGAACGTACCAGTACCGTCTCGGAACTTCGACAATCATATGAGAAGCAGGGCGTATATACTGGACAAACTACTGCACTGCCGCCGCGCTACGGCTCAGAATAGTCCGAGAGTGCTGTCATCACGCTCGGGGAGAGCCACCCCACGTCACTGTCCTTACTGCTCGGCCTCTCCTCCTGCTACCACCCCCATCCCATCGGCGTTGTCACAGCACCTCTCACCCATTCAACCCGTCTCTTTCCGCCTTCTTAGCCTATCAGGTACCGTGCAGCCATTCAGCTTTGAGCGGCGGGTGCCCGCCCCCTGCCGATCCCGGCACTACGCCCATCGCGATGCGGCGGCACTGTCCGGAAGATTCCATCGCCGCCGCCGCCGCCCCGCCCCGCCCCGCCCAGTTCGTCGCCCCCCGGCTGCGCCGCTCCATCCCGCAGAAACCGCTGCATTGGCCCTGTCAAACCCCCGCACAACTCATTCCCCGGCCGTGCCTTCCTCGCATGCCGTGCCGAGATAGCACGGCTGCCACGACTGGCCAGCCGCCAGCTTGCCCCTCGGCAGCTGCCCTCCCCCCCCCCCCCCCCCTCTCCCCGGCCTTACTTCCCCCTCCGAGCCAGCCCCACCCGTCATTGCGCCGCTGAGCTACTTACCGGCATGCCAGCCACCGAAGCTTGCACTGATTGGCGTCTCGAATCCCGAAATCCGGCACGCGTGTAATTCCCGTGTTTTCATGACGTCACTTCGACTCGGCTGGCTTCGCGCGGCCTCTCCGACAGGTCGATTGGCGCTGCCTGCCGCCTCGACCCGATGTGAAGTCTTCCCCGTCATTGCCGCGAGCAGCAGTCCGCTAGGACCCCTCCCTCGGAACTCAAGCTAACCTCCCCATTGTAGCCATGTGACGTGTATTCCGTCCTGGCTACAACTGATAACCTGTTGGTTATATCACAGGCGGTGTCGGGTTGCTGAGACAGGAGGGGGGGGGGGGGGGGGGGGGGCATCCCGGTTATAATCGCGGGTGTATATCGGGTCTGGCGGCACCCTGTGCATGGCCAGACAGAGGGCGATGCATGCGGGATGCACTCCAGACCTCTGACTCGTGCTCCACCCCCCAACCCCTCCCATTGTGCCCCCCTCCCTTCATGAGCAGATCGCCTCTCACTCGCCAAGATGGCCTCCGCCGCCTCCGTCAAGCCCGGCAGTGGCTTCCTCGCCGGCAATGGCCTGCGCCGTGCCAGCGCCCGGCCGCTGCGCGCCCACCGTGTGGTGAGTGAATCCGCAATGGCGCATGTATGGGTTGTCAATGGTGTGTGTGTGTTGGGGAGGGGGGTGGGGTCCATGCTCTCGGGGCTGGCACATGGTGGCCGTTGCGATGTGATTAACGTGTCCCCTCATCCGTGCCCGCAGGCCGCCCGCGCCGAGGCCAAGGACATTGCCTTTGACGCCGACTCGCGTGCCAAGATGCAGCGCGGCATCAACAAGCTCGCGCGCGCCGTGGGCGTCACCCTCGGACCCCGCGGTGGGTGGCTTCCCCTCCATGTCCATAACCCTCTGTCCCTGTCCCTGCCTCCGTCCCTGCTTGCCAGCAGTGAGGGAGGCGCCAGTCATGTTATCGTCAGATGCCTGCACCTCGGCATGCCTCTGCACCCGCCATCGCCACCCTCAAATCATGGATCTCATCTGTCAGCTGTGGCTGCGGCAGTCTCACCAGTCTCCCCCAACCTGCACAGCTGGACCGTCCCGCTGATGCTGACCCCCACCCCCCCCCCCCCCCCCCCCCACCCCCGCCCCTTTCCTTTCTTCCCTTGTCTGCGACCTCGCCCCCTGCGCATGGCAGGCCGCAACGTGGTGCTGCAGCAGGACTTCGGCGTGCCGCAGGTGATCAACGATGGTGTGTCCATTGCGCGTGCCATCGAGCTGCAGGACCCCGTGGAGAACGCGGGCGCCCAGCTCATCAAGGAGGTGCTTCCCCTCCTCTCCTCCGTACCTGCAGCCCCCCCCCCCCCCCCCCTCCTCGCCATACCATGAAGTGCGCAACAAGCGCACCCCCCTCCCCCTCTCCTCTTGCTGACGCTTTTCCAGTACCAATGGGACTGATCAGAAAGAGAGGATCTCAATTGGTCTGATGAGTCATCTTGCTGGCTCTAAGGGTCACAGAGATGGTGTGCTTTAGGGGGTGGGGAGGCTACCCGTGACTGGCTATAGTCTTTCGCTCCAGAGGGATGTTCTGTCTTTGGGGGATGCTGCCCCACCGAGCTCACCCCCCTCTCGTCTGTGGCAGGTGGCGGGCCGCACCAACGACGCTGCGGGCGATGGCACCACCACCGCGTGCGTGCTGGCGGCCGAGATCATCAAGTACGGCATCCAGGTGGTCACCAGCGGCGCCAACCCGGTGGCCGTCAAGCGCGGCATCGACAAGACGTGCACCTTCCTGCTGGGCAAGCTGAAGGAGAACTCACGGCCTGTGAACGGCTTTGACCAAATCAAGGCCGTCGCCGCCATCTCGGCTGGCAACGACGAGTCCATCGGTAAGATGATCGCGGAGGCGCTGGACAAGGTGGGCGCGGACGGCGTGCTGTCCATCGAGTCGAGCAGCTCGCTGGAGACGCTGGTGGAGGTGCAGGAGGGCATGGCCATCGACCGCGGCTACATCTCGCCGCAGTTTGTGAACAACCCCGAGCGCCAGCAGTGCGAGTTTGACAACTGCCGCGTGCTGGTCAGCGACCAGAAGGTGCGGCGGGCCCCCAGGCAGCTGGGATATGGATAACAGCGCAGAGGGTGGGCAATGGCTGGGATTCGTGGTGCCTCATGGAAGACGCTGAGAACAGGGTGTAGCTAATCCGGCTACGGTGAACAGCCGTAATGAAGCCTATCCAAGCGCAATAACAACCTGCGTGGCAGGGTTTGGATCAGAGGGCGGAGTCCAGGGATTGTCATACATCCTGACACCCCGCGGGCGCACTGAATGCAGATCGAGACGGCACGCCAGATCATCCCGATCCTGGAGCAGGCCGCCAAGGCGGGCGCCCCGCTGGTGATCATCACGGAGGACGTTGCGGGCGAGGCGCTCGCCACGCTGGTGGTCAACAAGATGCGCGGCATCATCCAGGTCTGCGCCATCAAGGCGCCCGGCTTTGGCGAGCGCCGGAAGGCACTGCTGCAGGTGGGCCAACGCAGGCAGCCCAATTACCCCCCCCCCCCCCCCCCCCCACGCCCCCTTTTTCTGCCCTTGCATCGGTCTTGTGGGTTGGCCAAGATAACCGACAGAGTACTGGTGGGGAGGGTGTGTGGCAACAGGGTCATGTGCATTTATTGTTGAACAGGGTCACTGTTTAATTTTTGAGTTGAAAGTGTTGGGATCCTGACGAAGCGCGCTGTATGTAACGGGCTGAGGGGGATTGCGGGGACAGCATGAACGCCATGATGCTTGAAGAGCTTTCATGAGTAGAAGTGAGCGCAGGGCACGGCGCTGCGTGTGCTGTGTTGTGGCGTACAGCGCAACAGTAGACAGCACAATGCTTTGACTCGTGTCAATGCTTCTCCTTCAGCATGATGCAAATCGGTCAGTTTTTGCTGTGATGTGATTTTTACCCCCTCATTCCTTTGAAACACAAGGTCAACGCCAATATCGGTTTACACTGCCACTATATTGGCAGGCTGTAAGCATGTGTTATCTGCCCGTTGCTTTCATGGCACGCCCACCACGCCTTTAGTATGTCCTCGTGATCTCTTGCCGACTGCCCCCCTTCCACTCCGTTCCGTGTTTTTGGCGACAGCTGCGCTGACGCAGCAGCTGATGTTGTCGCGGGTTGCTTGTGCAGGACATTGCAATCGTGACCGGCGCGGAGTACATCGCCAAAGACCTGGGCATGAAGTTCGAGGATACGGTGCTCGAGCAGCTGGGCTCGGCGCGCAAGATCACGGTCGCGCCCACCAGCACCACCATCATCGCGGAGGCCGGCAGCCAGGAGGAGATCGCGATGCGTGTGGCGCAGATCAAGAAGGAGCTCGAGCGCAGCGACAGCGTGTACGACATTGAGAAGCTCAGCGAGCGCATTGCCAAGCTCACTGGCGGCATTGCCGTCATCAAGGTGCGGCGCATGGCAGCAGACCAAAGCCCAATCCAGCCTTGGCTGGAACCCTGCAACTGTGGCTTGATTTCTCATTTCGCTCTGGGTTTGCCAATCTTTCTTCTGCTTGTCGACCATCTCCTGTTTTCCTAGCAGCACTGCCTGCTCTTGTTCCGGCCACGCGCAGCCCTCGCGCTTTTATCCTGTCGCTGTGTTCTGTTGTCGTCCTGTCCTCTCACTCACCCCCTCCCATGGACCGCAATCGCCGCACAGGTCGGTGCTGCCACCGAGGCAGAGCTGGAGGACCGCAAGCTGCGCATCGAGGACGCGAAGAACGCGACCTTTGCGGCGGTGGAGGAGGGCATCGTGCCCGGCGGCGGCGCGGCGCTGTTCCATCTCGCCCAAATGGTGCGCGCCCCCGCCCCTCGCCAGGCGCCTCGGCGGGACCACCCCTCCCGCCCCACCCCCTCCCCCTGTCCCAACCACATGACACCCTGGCGAATTAGACGTCCCTTTATTGTATCCCAGACACCAACACACTGATTCTCGCCTTGTCTGCCCTCCTGCGCTGCTGCGCCCCAATGCAGGTGCCCGAGTTCAAGAAGACGCTGACCAACGAGGAGGAGCGTTTCGGCGCGGACATCGTGATGAAGGCCATCACCGCGCCGCTGAAGCTCATCGCGTTCAACTCGGGCGTGGACGGCGAAGTCATCATGGAGAAGCTGAAGGGGATGTCCTGGGAGTACGGCTACAACGCGATGGACGGCAAGGTGGAGAACCTCCTGGAGGCCGGCATCCTGGACCCCGCCAAGGTCACGCGCAGCGGCCTCAGCAACGCCTGCGGCATCGCCGGCATCATGCTCACGACGCAGGCGGTCATGACGGAGGTGAAGCGCGAGAAGGACGCCCTTCCCAGCGGCATGACCGGCGACGGCATGCCCTCAGGGATGTCCATTTAGGCAGGGCGCGCTCCTGGCGGGTGGGAGTTCACAGCACCGCTAAGTTGACGCTGTCGTCCTGACCTCATCAATTTTAACCATCTGTTCTAGATAGCAGCACCAGACAGGGCCGAGCGCACCAGTCCCCTTTGTGGCACACATACAAGACCGTGACTGTAGGGCCATGAGCACTGCTCTCACTACTATTAGGAGCAAATAGTGCTGATACACTACGCCTGTCTTGTTTAACGGGGATGACATGCCTGGGCAGCATGCTGCTGATGGTTGATAAACAGTTGGTTTCGGGATATTGGCCCCCGCAGGTAGGAAAGGGGGAGGTTTTGTATGCTGATTCATCCTAGCAGACTGCTGTCTCTGCGGCATGGATGACAATCACCACACGCATACTACCACACACGTCAGTATATGCAGTGAATGGGGGTGTTAAATGATGCTCACCAGTATGTACACCATCCCTCCCTGCACACGTTGGACTACCGTATGCAATCCAGAGTCACAGATTGTAGTATACCACATGGTCGGGTGACTGAAGGTGATGCGCCTTATTATATAGGTGATTGTTAGATACGCCAATAATTCCTTGGATAGACTTGGCGCGCTTATATACTGCCGGGTAGTTTGCCGCCATACCATATGCATGGCTCTTAAGTATGACAGGTTTCGGGAAGACACAGAAAAAAGCTGCGCTTATTTTTGTGGGCTGCTGTAGAGTACCGTGAGTATGAAGAGGATATATATGGTACGAATTGAAAAAAGTACAAATTGGTGTCGGATACCTACGCGCATATACGAGGTATGCAAGTATCTGTCTGTAATAACCATACTATACGACCCTCGCGCGCCGATGAGTGGGCGACGCGCATTAAAATCGAGCCGCGCCAGGCTGGCACCGAGCTGGCGGACGCGGCAGCAACGTTTCAACTCCTTTCAGCAACGATCAGGACCTACAGCAAGCTGGTGTCCCTGATGTCCAAACGACTTCTGATCAGCCCCCCCGCCACCGCTACAGGCGCCATACCTTCGGCTGTAGTGCAGACCCGGACTCGTGCAGACGTCTGCGCGCCAGAGCGGGTGCAGTTACGCCAGCAGCAACGACAATGGCTGCCACCGTGGGGACCGTCCTACTGGGCGCGCGCCCCGTTGGGCCGCCACCCGTGCGGCGCCTCCTCTCGCGCCCTCCGCCAGTCGCCCCGTCCGCGCCCACGCTCGCCCCACGAGGCGCGATGACCACCCCGCGGGCGCAGCAGCGGCCCAGCGAGCTATCGTACAGCCACCCTCACGGCCGAAGCGGCGGCGGTAGCAGCGGCGAGCGGGGCGAGGCGGCGCTGTTCGACTCGTTCTGGCGCGCTCGCGGCGTGGCGGACGGCGGCCTGCGAGCCAAGCTGGTCGAGGCGGGGCTGGAGGCGGTGGGCAGCGCCCCGAGGGTCGGGAAGCTGGGGCCTGGGGACACGCTGCAAGAGCCGACCTCGTGGCTGGTGGACGCTCAGGAGGGCTGCTCACAGGTGGAGGAGCCCCCCGCTGTTCGCCGCAACGGACTGCCCTCGGAATGAATCGCGACGCGCACCGCAAGTCGTAGGAATGAAGCCACTTCATTTATAATAACTTTCAACGCAGTTTATGCACCCACTGGTTTTCTATAAACACATATCCCGTGAATGTTAGGGTCGCTGGACAAAGTTATTCTAGATGGCGGAGTACTTCATCCCTGAGACTTTGTCACTTTAAATGGAGGTTTAATCCTCACTCTTTATGGGTCGACGAGCACTCAACCACAATATTCAATTCATTATCCAGTCAACTCATCGCAAAACCGACGTCCGGGATGTCCAGGCGCGTTACTTTACACATACACTGCTTGGTTTTGTTCGCGCGCTCCTGAAAGCGGCGCGCATCCCCTGCGCAGGTGGCGGCCATCAGCGTGCGGCTGCACGAGCTGGCGGAGCTGCTGGGGCAGGGGCAGGGCTTTGGCGACCTGGACGTCAGCTGGATGGTCATCCGCGAGCCGCGCCTGCTGAGCGCGGACCTCTCCACGATGCGAGCCATGCTGCTGTGGATGAAGGTGGCTGACGGTTGCCAGGTAGGGCAGCTCGGGCGACGCCTGGCACCGGGGCACCCCCGGGTTGGCGCCATGGGGGGTCCTTGTCACCCCTCTCGATGCTGCGCCGCGCGTCGGCCATCCTACCCCTGACGCCGCGTTCGACTGTGTTGCTGGGTTCCTCAGGACGTTGATGTGGCCAAGCTCTGCTCCGCGCAACCGTCGCTCCTCCTGCAGGACGTCTCCCAGATAGACAATCAGGTGGGCTGGGCGGGCTGCCTCATTCCCCCCCCCCCCCCCCCCCCCCCCCCCCGCCGCCCGCGGGCAAACCCCGCTACTCCACGGTGGAAGGATCCCAGTCATGCCGAAGGGTCCGCCAGCGGTTCATCCCTCTCTGATATCCCTGCAGGAGTCCTTTGCGCAGCGTATGAAGGCATGGCAGTATGGGCTGGCCACCGACAGCGACGAGGAGTGGGCCAGGTGGGGTCCCCCACCCCCCTTCCCTTCCCCTCACAGCGCGCTTTCCCGCTCCCAATTGCAGCCATGCCGGGCGCACCTCTACCCCACTCACCCTCACAGCTCCGCAATGCATGCCTACTCGCACATGGAGCGCGCCCCTGCGTCGCCAACCACGGCGTCAGCGCTCATGCCGCACCGCCCTACTCGTGTTCTCTGTGTGTATATATGTATACATATGTGTATATATATATGTATACATATATTTTAAAACATACATATATACCTATATACATATATATATATATGTATATGTATATCTATCTACATATACATATATGTATTTTGTGCCGCACCCTGCTGTACCCTTTCTCCCACTCGTGCCTCGGCGCGCCCTATCCCCCAGCAGCTGGGCGGCGCGACAGGTCATCATGCCGGGTGCCGGCGCAGGCGCTACGGGGAGCTGGAGGAGTACATGCGCGTCAACGGGGACCCGCACGTGGGCTGCCGGGAGGGAGACGATCGCGACCTCGCCAGGTGCGGCGGAGCTCATCCCCAAGCACCAGGCAGGCAGGCAGGCAGGCAGACAGCACAGGCAGGCAGACAGCACGCTATGCACAGCCGGCATCCAGCGCAGAGACACACGGCTGCATCCCCCCCTTCCCCCCCCCACCCCCCCCTCTCTTTCCCTCTCTTGCACAATACCGTCCTGCACGGCATCCCACGCTCTTGTCTTGCCCACTCCCCCCCCCCCCCCCCCCCCCCCCCCCCCCGCCCCCATCAGACCGACCCCCCTCGCGACAATCCCATCGCCCCATCATGCCTATCTCATTGCGTATCCGCCCATCCCATCACAGCCACGAGCCATCCCAGCATGCACATCCCGATGACCCATCACGCCCGTTCTCCGCATCCCATCAAGCCCCGCCAACCCCCCCCCCCCCCCCCCCCCCCTGGCCCTCCCGCTCTGATGCGTCCCCGGCTGCGCCGATGTGCCGCTTGGGCGCGTGTGCAGGTGGGCGCGGATGCAGCGGGCTGCCTTCAAGGCGCGGGAGCTGCCGGAGTCCAGGTGCGCCACGGGGCACCGCTGGGGCGGCGCGAGGCGGTGCGGATGTCGGGCCAGGCGGTTTAGGAGGGGGCAAACAAAAGGGAGGGCAGTACGTATGTTATCCTTCTTTATCCCTGCCGGAACGCCAACCATGCGGCACCGCAATCGACATAATAAATAATATTGATAATAATCATTACTGTAATACTTCGACACAATAATAATACCAACTCGACATAATAATAATGTTGATAATTCGACATATATTCAAGATGTCCATCCTCCGACCCTCGAGTCACACGACATGGGCTGTCTATTGACAGCAGAGGCCGCCAACTGCTGTATGCTGGTCCTGGAAATACTCTTTTCCACAAAATTAGCGCATTATCGCGTGTTCTAGGAGCGACAATTCACCACGGGAAGGTTCCGCTGCGGCAATACAAACATTGCGACTCTGAATATAAGCCGCCCTGCCTGCCCGAGGTCAAGTGTAGACGGAACTACAGCGGAACTATAGCGAATGTCCTTCCTGTAGGTGGCAAGCCAGCCGCCCTGGGATAATCGTACGGTTTGTTATGGCTTCGGCGGCACGCGCGTGCCGGGGCGACAGCCATGATGAGACAGCGAGCGCCGCGGCCTGACTGAGTCACCCCCCCCCCTTCCCCCCCCCGCAATCGCCGCGCACATGGGGGCGGCCGCCAGGGTGGACTCGCTGCGCGCGCTCAAGTTTGAGTTCACGGTGGACGAGGCGGAGTGGCAGCGCTGGTTCCACGAGCTCTCCACCTTTTACCTCATCAACGGGCACAGCAGCCCCGCGCCGCTGTCCAGCCGGGTGGACCTCTACCTCATCAACTGGTGCGCGCCGAGCCCCCCCCCCCCCCCCCCCCCCCCCGCCGCACATGCCATCCTCTGCCCCCTCTAACCCCCCGGCTCCCAACATCGTCATCCGCTTCCCGCCCCATTGCCATTAGGACCCCTCCGCCCGCAACCCCCCGATAATGCCAGCCACCGGGCGTTGCGATGCACCGTTGAGCATCGATCAGGGCCTCCAATGCCGCCCACAGGTACTGGTACCGTCCTGGATGCGGCAGCACAGGCCATCCCCTGCTGACCTCCCCCCCCCCCCCCCCCCCCCCGGGCCCCTTCTCCCCTCGGCTTGCCGGGCTCTGCCATCCCACCCAGGTGCGGCGTCCAGCGCATCGCCCGCCGCAGCCGGATGCTCTCGCAGCGCCGCATCGACCAGCTGGACAGCGTGCAGTTTGACTGGACCGGCGCCGACCCGCTCTCCTAGTCATGCTGCCAGCCCTCCCGCCAGGCCGCCAGCTGCCCACCCACCCCGGTCCAGTTCCCTGCCTGCAGACCAGGCCCCCCCCTCCCCCGCCGGCCTCCCCGCAGGTGGTGTGGCTAGCCCAACCGCGGCGCTATAGTGTCCCGGGCTGGCTTTCAGAGGGCTGCATGCTACGGGCTGGGGGCAACCCCATGCGGGTTTATGCAGCCCGGCCGTAAGACAGCTGCCCTGTGTGGTTGGAATGACTGGCAGGAACACAGCGGTAACAAGTTTCAATTTTGTGCCGGGTGGGCCCAAACAGCAGTCTAGAATTCCTAGCTTGCTGTTGGGACAGCGTCTGTAGGATCAGAATATTGTAATTACGAATGATGAGAAATGTCCCATTATATTCCCATCCGCAGGATGCCCTTGCTAGAGGCGTGCATGCTCCATCTGCTCATCTGTCCATTTCTCATGCTTCTTGATCTGGTTCCAATATCTGAAAGGCTATTAGGGTTCAGTGGGACACCTGTCAGAAATCTGGGGTGTGTTCGGTCAAGTGCTATATGAGGCATGTCTTCACATGCCTCACACCTGTCTTGCCCTGCAGGTCCAGTATATGTCACTCGATAGTACCAGTGCATTCCATCATTTCTGCAGTTTAGGATTTAGAGGTAGAGGTCCGAGAAATCTCGTAAGGTCTCTCGGAAACCCTCTACCTCTAAATTTCCTAAATTTACCGCGGATTTCGTTCTTTCGTTGCTGTTTGTTGCAAAATGATGAGCGATCGCCTGCCGTGGCTTGCGTTGTCCGGCCGAAGAACCGCAGCGTGATCGTCTCCTGGCTACCTGGGCGCGGGGATGTTGAGCTTGCCCCGGTTGATGTCGCGGAAGGAGCTGGTCGTCATGCCGTACGCCTCCAGGAAGGCCTCCTGCGTGTGGCGCGCCTCGCTCTCCGTCATGTCGTCCGGCACGTTGAGCTCCTGGGTGGGACAGGGACGCGAGGGCGGCCGTCAGCCTGGCTGCGCCCTGGTTGGGCAGGGGCGTGGGGATGGACGCACGGATAGGTGCATTGTGGGATGGGGCGGAGAACACCTGGATGCTTGGATAATAGGGGTCGCGCAGAGGGGGTAAGAGGGCGGGGAGGGAGGGGGGGCGGGGGGGCAAATGGTGTGCGGCCCGCAGAGGGGGAAAGAGAGAGAGAGGGAGAGGGACATCAGAGGTGGAAACGCGCCTGGCACACTAAAGGGCCACTATTTAGTAAACATGCTCTCATTGTTAGGTGGCCGAGGGCCGTGCATCCTGGGAAAACATCCAACCTCACTGGGGGGCTTCCCAAAGGGACACTGCACACGAGCCTCAGCCCTTCGAAACCTGAAATCGTACTCCGCGTTGCAGAGGGGGGAGAAACCCATTGTGTGCTAGTTGTGGGCCCTTGTGCTCAGACAATCGGCCCGGGGCGGACTCATTCCCATCTTGTTGGAGATAATGCGTGAGTGGTGGTTGTGTGTGCGTGAAGCGTGAGGGGAAGGGGGGGGGGGAGGTTTAGTATATAATAACTAATATTGTCTACTATCATATATTGCAGGTGTAATCTAAGCAATTATAGAACACAATTCATACTCTACTATACATATGTCATATAGTGTGTTTTGGCAATATCAAGTCTGTTCGGGACCGTTTTCGAACTTGACATGGTTTCGGAGCTAAGGTGGCAAGCCTGTATGGGAACAGACCCGGGTTTGATTCCCGCGTGAAGCCTTTCAAGATTTCATGGGTTATCCTTCCCCTATATCCGGTGTAACTCCGATTCGTAGCTTCCGGTGACTCGATCGTCAATTCCCCAAAAAAGAATCTCCTACATCAAGGCTCAAGTGCGGATGATTCCGGCTTCTATGGCTCAGGTCCTTGGATCTCTACCCAGACTTTCCGGTCCTCCCTCTCCTCAGAACCAGGAGGGGTATTGGGACAGTACCTCGTACAGTCCTGTGGTGTGGTCCTCGCCGCGGTTCAGACCGGTATACAAGCTCTGCAATATCGGATGATGACATCCAAGTCCGACCGGCATCTTTTCCGAGCTTGATATCTCAAAAATGTGTCTTAGCGCGAGAACTTTGGACGTTTTTGGTCTGGGGTACTATTGTGTCTGAGTGCGAGCCCCGCGCGCCAGCGGGGCAGGCGCACCAGCAGCAGGCGCCACGCGTCGATCAGCGTGCCGCCCGCCTGCGCATCTTCCCGCCGTGCCGCGTACAACAGCGCCAGCGCGGTCTGCAGCGCGGGGCGCAGCTCGAAGCGCACCATCACCTGCGCGCCGCACCGCAGCGCCGCCCTCAGCCACACGGCCGCCCATCAGTTGCTGAAGCCAGGCCGGCGCGGGCACCGAAACACCCAGGGATCCGCCACGACGCGGGGATGGCGATCAAACGGACTCCTCCAATATTTGGAGCTATCGGCCGGTGTTGGAAACAGTTCGTTCGTGCGCTTGTCTGTCCCACAGCACAGCACTACAACACAGACAAAAGCGGAATATGTTCTGTGCAGAGAGGGAGGGAGATGGAGAAACCTTACATAGAGCTGTCGGTGGTTTCAGGGCATGACCACATTCCAAGTGGCTAAGCTGGTGAGGCCTACATACATGCCATGTCTCTCTCTCTATATGTACATATATAGAGATACATACATATACATGATAAAGCACTGATGTAAAATACGTATACATATACATAGATCTATTACAGTTCGTCAATCGAAGCGCATCAGTAAGGGCATTTTCGTTATGTGGGAAAGGGGTCATTGGAGCGTCGCCCAAGAGCACGTATTCATTGTTTGCATCAATGTGGTGGAAGTTAGGTTTCCTCCTGGCAACTAGCCGGCACGATCTGGTCTGGGGGCAGGCAGTGAGTACACAGGAGAGGGAGGTGCTGGTGGTGGTTGATTGGGGGGGAGGGGGGGGACCTGCGAGCGGAAGGCGGCCTTGCCGCGCTCGAACAGCGTGGGCGTGTCCAGCCGCTCGCCGCGCGCCATGTACTCCGCGGCGCGCTCCGCGCTGACGAGGTCGTTGAGCGCGGGGCAGAACGAGAGCACGCCCACCAGCCAGCGCCGGTACGCCGTCCACGCGGCCAGCAGCGCCTCCCACAGCGCCAGCGCGCCCGGCAGAGACAGGCTCGCCCAGCTGCTGCAGGTGGCGCAGGCGCACGCGGGCGCGGCGCTGGGGGCGACGGCGCGGCCTGCGGAGGAGGGCCGACGCCGAGCCGTGTCAGCACGCATGTGCACCGAGACATGTGGGAGGCGGGGCAGCGGACAGGCTGAGGCTAAGTCAGTCGGAGATCTTCTCTCTGGACCCCCTCAAGGGGGGAAGGGGGGGGGGCTACGGACCGACAGAGTTGGTTAGGGGGGAGAAATGTTGGCGCAGGGCTACACAAAGGCGCAGGGCAAAGGTTCCCTTTAAGAGCGCATTCAGTCCAACGTCCAAGTTGCGGCCAGGCCTGCGGCAAACCAGTTGCTCTGGAGGGTGCAGCGGCTGTGGGATACAGCAAACACCGTGTGCGGGGTCTCTGCTGGTTGACCACGTCGGTGAATGGCAGCGGTTTGTACTTCCCGTTTGGTAGTACGAATATGATTATATGACGACAGCCCGACGTATCTATGCCCACAGCCCGACCGCCATACTCGTACGGGTGGGGGCACGTACCTTGACCCCGCGCGGCACCATCATGCCGACCTTTAGAACTATTGTATTAAGGCGGGTTCCAAGGGGCAAGAAATATACAACTAGCCTAGCATCAAATCCAGCATTGGCGGGGGCCTTCCTTCTCATGTCTGTTGGCGCAGTTATCAGCGGGATCAGGGTAGGGGGTGGGGGGAGGCCGGGGGGGGGGGGGGGGGGGGCGCTGCCGCTCACCTGCGCCCCCCGGGGCAGCGGCCCGCAGGTGCATGGCCAGACCCGCCGCCACGCAATCGCCGCAGTGCACAAAGCCGGCGACCATGCACTCGTACGCCAAAGACCAGCTGTAGCGCGTCAGCTTCATCATCTGCGGCGCGCATCAGGGGGGGGGGGGGGGGGGGGGATGAGGTCACGCCGGTTGGAGGAGTCATGAGGGAAAGCGGGGGCGTGGCGATGGGGAGGGGGGGGGGGGGGGGGTTCAAAAACAACCCTGGCTCCCGGGGGCATCCCTGGTGCGCACCAGCCGGCGGATGTTGTCGACGCTCACGTTGTCCGGGTCGGTCCAATGGGCGCTCAGCACGGCGCGCACCTGCAGCGGATGGGCCAGGAATCAAAGCGCCCCCCCCCCCCCCCCCCCTCGCCACCCAGCAGGCCCTAACCCCCCCCCCCCCCCCCCCCCCCCCTCGCCACCCAGCAGGCCCTAACCCCCCCCCCCCCCCCCCGCCACCGGGGTCACTCCCTCTACCTCTACCCCCTCTCCCCCCAGTGTATACCCAAGTCCGAACGCCCCTTCGGGCGGCGGTGCTCTCTTCACCAGGACCGAAGGCGAATAGGATGAGAGGTGGGAAGGGGTGGGGGGGCAGGGGATTTATATTGGCATGGGGGCGGAGGGATGGTTGAATGAGGCCGGGGGAGGGGGGGGGGGGGGGGGGGGGTCCAGCGGGGCGCATTGAGCGGGCATATACAAGGTCAAGCAATCGCATGGAGCGGCAGCCGTGGAGGCTCATGGCAGCAGCGAGCAGGGAGGGGCAGAGCCCCGCGTGTATGGCCTCCAGCAGTGGATGGAAGGGGGGCCAGCCCGGGGGCGGGGGGGGGGGGGGGGGGGGGGGAGCATCGCCGGGATTTGTAGGTAGCAGCACCATGGGCCGTAGATTTACACATCACCACAAAATAAGGATTCCCTCTAAATGTCAGATGGATGAGAAATGTCCGCCATAATTCTAGATTTGTATTCTAGAGATGCGAACATGCGCCAAATCACCAAACGGCTGCAGGCATGCTGCCAATGCGTGACCAAGTGGAGAGACAGGTGAACGCACTGAACGGACAGCTGGGAGAGAGAGGATCCAGACCGGCAACGGTGATATGTGGCCGTGGGTGGAAACAATACACCGTGCCACAAATACTTATAGTCCGCCATCACACCGCCAGAGCTGTACAGGAATTGAGCCGTGCATGGATGAGAAGTAAACTCCTACTGGTAGCATAGGGGAGAGGGGGAATCACATTGGAAATATTCAACCGCCAGTCCATGTAAACACTGATCAGATAGTTTCCGCGGCCGTTGCTGCTGTCCTTTTGTGGGGCCGAGGGAAGGCGGCCACCCACCTGATCGTGCGCCTGCCGCAGGCCGTGGAAAGCGACGCCCACTGCGCTGGCGGCCGCCATGCTGCGCGCGAGCGCGAGGCTGCGCGAGGCGGCGCCGTGCTCGTGCGGCCCGGCCTCCGCTCCGTCCGCCGGCCCCGGCAGCGCGCCGCCCAGGCCCGACAGCTCCGCCTCCAGAGCGCGCAGCTGCCCCGCCCGGCTGCGCGCGCTGCTGTAGCTCAGCCGCTGCGCTCCCGCCACTGGCGCTGCGGACACCGGGGGCATGCCCGGCACTTTAAGATGCTGGAAAGGGGGTCATAGTGGTGGTGGGTGGGGAGGGAGGGGAGGTAGGGTGTTTTGGGCGCTGTGCACCGGGAGCTATACAGGCCCGCCCATCCCCCAAGGGTGGGGTGATAGCGGGCCAACTCTCCGAGGGTAACCACCATGGTCATTGCCGAGCGCCCTGGTTTGCCATTGTTAGGTGTTTACTACGGAGCAGCGAGCTGGATGGGACGGGGTGCTGCCCCCGGGCCACCGCTGCAGGGGTGAGGGCACTGTGAGGTTGCTCCCAATGCGCGGGCTGGGAGGAGGGAGGGTGCGGGTGTGGGGCTGCCAGAGGGCGGCACCGAGGGGACAGGGGCCCACCTGCTGCTGCGGCACCGGGGGAGGGGGCAGCTTCTCCGCACGGCAGGCGGAGGAGCTCTGTGCGGTGGCGCTCATAGACGGTCTCCCAGACAGCCTGAGAGTGGGCGCAGTTGTTCAGGTGGGGATGAAGGGGACGTGCGGGGGGAGGGGGGGGGGGGGTGGATGAGGCTGGGCTGGGTCACGGCAATGCACTTGCCTCAGAGGCCGCCAGCTGGCGAGTGGTGTGCGACACAGCGAGCAGCGCAGCGACGTCACGGAAATGCAGCTGCCGGAAGACGAGTGCCAGCACGGCGTCCGGCAGGCTCAGCAGCGCGGGAGTCGCGCCCGCGGTCCGGCGGCTGCCAGCCGCCTCCGCTGGGGATGCTGCGCCAGCAACCTCCGCCTCTCTCCGCAGGGGATGCTCCTGCTGCCCGAAGGCGGGGCCGGGCTCAGCCTGCGACACGCCACAACGCCTGTCCAGCCCAGCCCAGCCCAGCCCCGCCCGCCCAGCCCAGCCCATCCACTATCTACCAGCACCCACATCCTGAATGGCAGCCTCCCGACCCCAAGCATGAAGAGATGGAGCCACCCAGGGCAATTCTCCGCCCCAGTAGCCCACCGTTATTATTCCTTGCTTGGTCGGGACATCGGGAAGGGGAATGGAGGGCAGCATATACAGAGGATGACCACAGCAAAGGTGACGGTGGTGGCATGCCCGCCGCATCCCCGCCCTACGCCCCCTCCACCCCCACCCCCCCCCCCCCCTTTCCATGCACATAGATACATCAACGCTGGCCTGCGGAAATGAAGCTTTCCATGTATGGCGGCCTTCACGCGGTGTAAATAGTCACCGAGCAGGCTCGCCAGCACCGCCAGCTGGATAGGGAAAGGGACGGTAAGATGGCAGGGCTTCCTGCTACACCGCAGATATGGCGCCCTTCAGCCACCGGCACAAAGTCAGGTGATGGAAACTCTCCCTCCCTCCCTCCCTATCTCTATGGAAAGTAGGAATGAGAAGCCGGAAGGGTGGGGTAAGAGGGGTCGCAGGAAGTACTCAGAATTGGTCAGCACTGGCGCCGGCAGATCCCCGCCATATATCTACCTGCCACCCAGCGCTGCCCTCCGCACTGATACCCGCCTGGACTGGCGCGGACCCACTCACCGCCACCGCCGCGCCCCCGCCCTCGTCACTACCCTCGTCGCTGCTAAGCTCCTCGAGATCAGCCTCCCAGGCCTGCGCTGGCTTCGGCTGTGGCTCGGGTTTCCGCGCCGGGGGCGCCCCGGGCTCCGCTTCCAGGAAGCCCGGGAAGTGGAAGCGCAGCCCGGAGGACATGGCGACCTATCGGCGCTATTGTCGACGGCCGCTCGAAGCTGCTGCAGGGTGCCGTATCACTGTCGCACGAGGACGTGCTACCAATGCTTGTGGCGACGCAGCAGCTGTGTTCTATCGCCGGCCCACCTCCCGGCAGGATAGAGACACGTGCTGGACAGGTTCGGCCGGGGATGCCTGGCGAGGGCCGGTGTTGCTGGCTAGAAGGGGGGCCTGTCTAATCAGGTGTAGACTTCCAGTACTTGTAGGCTACCATGTTATGTAGTACTGATGTGAATTACAAACAAGACGAGTATACTACCATGTACAGCAGCCCACCAAAGTCTTTGCCCACCTTAATCCGCGCATATCCTCGCCTTGGTCCCCATTCCACGGGGCCACAGGGCCATGGTGCGTTGTAATCAAGTGTATGCAAGCCTCCTACGCCAAGGAGGCAGCCGTTTCTCCCGGTTATCGCACTTTTAGAATTGTTCTTCGGCGATGGCATTGTTTGGCACATGGCTACAACCACAGATAAAACGGGCGATGAATAGGGGGCAACTTGTTGGCGGCGTACCTACCATCCATCGCATATGCCCGCGCGCTGCCGGTGGTGGGTGGACGTATGCATGTGCTGTAAGACGACCGAGGTTGCATGATTGAGCCCAATCCATGCACGTTACCGATGCAATGCATGGCATTTCCATGTGTGTGCCAGCAATCCCGTCGTCGTGATGGGGCCAATCATCCCACAATTTCCCAAGCTGCAAGATGAGCGCCATTGGCCGCGCCTTGCTGGGTAAAAATAACGCACACAAAGTGCCTTCGATTCCATAGGTGCATGCTTATACCGCCCGCACCGTTGGCTAAGCGCGGGGCGCGGGGCAGGGCGGGACGCCTCGGCTGCCTCAGTCCGCCCGCGCTTCCTCTGCGGGACATACCCCACCAATGAGAATGGACGGCAACATGGCGCCGCCCTAGCTAGCAACATGGCGCCTACCCGAGCAACAGGTCGAAGTTTTACATAGAGGCCAAACACCCAGAGGATGCCTAGGGCTCTATAATGAACTGGGCGTGGAAGACAAAGATGCCGTGAAGTCAAAGACAGCAGACATGAGGGGCGTCCCAAGGCTGCGACGGAAGGAGGCGGGGACGGACAAGGAAGAGGATGGCCGGTAGCCTGAGCTGTAATACACACATTTGTCCCTACTATGGTAAAAGATGGCAGGCCCTAAGAGCAACTCAGTATGGGCGGTGGAGAGCATCAGACTAGCATGTTGTAATCAATTTCAATTTCAATTTTAAGCGCGGACTGGCCCCCTCGACAACAATGTCGCCCCTGCTGCACATGTCTACGCGCATCATGTTGTAACACATGTCACCCATCATCCAAGGGGAATAGCCAAAATGATGACGGGGTCCACGCAACGTGGAGGCCTATCCAAGGGCTCCTCGCACCTAGGAGCTTGCGTGGAAGGGCACATTACATGCCCCCATCATGCGCCCCCACCCACATTGAGTGGGCTGGGGACTGCGTGCAATACTGAGTGGGCTGGCTGGGAATACCAGAACATGGGGGTAACTTTAACAGGCCATGACATTTCGACGATTCATCAGATTGGGCTGTAAATTAGTGCGTTCGAAAGCGCAAGTCGCGGGCTTTAAATGGCATTAATTTACAGGCCAATCCGATAAAACGTCGAAACGTTATGAACTAAAACGTGATTGCAATATTACTGCTTCTTGCAGGGCGAACAGCCAATTTACGAATGTGGCATGCAGCCCGCTAGCTGACCATAGACTCCATCCAAACCATGCGCCGCACGGCCTGGGGCAGGTGACCAAGACATGTATCTCGGCGACCATGGGAGAAAAACACTTTTCTTTATATCCAAATGTCGGCGTGCCGTACGCTCAACCCGTTCGCAGCCGCCGGCCGTGCAGCACTCAGTTGTTACAATGGCAGTGCCGCAGAACAAGCGCCGCGCGCGCCACGCGCGCGGCGCATTGGACCTAGCGCACCATTTGCACGCTCTTTTATGGTTGCTGTCCTCGCAATGGCTCCAACGGGGTAGACTATGGGTGGGTTTACTGACTAGAAGCGACCAAACCCAAACCATACCCATAAAAACATGCATAGAATTTTGTGGGCTGCTGTATGGGACTGGTGACGCCGAAATGCGCGCGCCGCCCGCAGCAGTCCTGGGGGCGATGAAGAAGGAAAAAAACCCCGAACTTCTCTGGGCGGGTACAGGGTACACTCAGTTGCTTGGGTTGGGTCAAGGGTCATCAGTGTGGCGCGGCAAGGCCTTCTACCATGTCATATCCACAGGTAACCTGTTGCTGCTGTCAATCTTGCCAGCATGCCCGTTATTTATGGCATGGGTGTGACTGTGTCACTCATGTGTCTTGCACGCAGGTGGAACGGATGATGGCCACTGCAGCAACGATTGCATGGCTGCTGGGACAGTGGATGTGGTGCCTCGCTCTGTTGAAACGACAAGTGCAGCCACCGTTGCAGCTGCCTCGTCCTGTGAGTCAGTGGGCCGTAAGAGGCAAAGGTCGCCCGAGGAGCCACCAGTGCTTCCGGCTGCAGCGGTGGAGGCTACTCCACAAGTCCTCGTGCAAGCACGCGCGGCCGTTGGCGATTGTAGTCCAGTATCTCCCTCCCAGCTGGCCAACGGTCCCGGGCGGCGCGCAATCAGGGCTTAGTGCGGTGCTGCACAGGCCAAGGAGGCTAGGGTGATGCGTGCCCGTGTCGCTGCCAAGGCCGGCCCAGCACCGGTGGTGGGTGATGTGGTCAGAGTGCCGTTGGAAAAGGAGGACCGTGGCAAGGTGGACCTTAGATTCTTGACATGCGTGGTGAGTGAGGTGAGCTATGTTATGCTCCTCTTGTTGAATACTGATGCCAGTTGCACGCAATGCTTGATGTGTCCCAGTGATGACGCGCACATCTTCTTTCTCAAATGCCCTCCCCAACCCCCTGTTTTGCAGGTCACAGACTGCAATTCTTACAGAGTGGCTGTGGACGCAGGTGTTATCAAGACCACATATGGGCAGCAAGATATGGATCAGTTGCGCAACATTGCACCCGCGCGGGTGGGCTTGGCGGGTGTGGTAGTGAAGTGGAGCGACCAAGCATCATGACAAGGTGTAAGATCTGTGTCGCTATTTGGGGGCCGAGGAATGATCAAATGCACATGTAAAGGGCCGCGTGCCACCAGTGTGTGCAGTTGCCGCAAAGCTGGTAGGAAATGCAACTCTAGGTGTCACCCTGATAACAACTGCTGTCGGAACATTGAGGACCACGGTGCTGGCACGAGCGCTCAAGGAGCTGCCACCCCAGTCCGTGTGATGAACTAAATTCTAGAATAAAATAAAATTCAACCGAAGTCTCTCTTTAATTTCACTCTAATTTAAAGTTAATGGAATCTGCTACTTAATTTGAACTTAATTGAAATCGAATTAATTTTGCCTTAAAATGCGGACAGAAACTTACCATATCACACATGGGCTGGATAGCGTGGATCCATGTGTAAATGGTCCAAGTACCGCGCTCCATGCGCACATGGGCCGGTCCGTGTGTACATGGTCGTTTGTCGAGGGCAGTCCATGTGTACATGGGTCAGCCAACGACCCGTGTTCACATGGACCGTTTCCGGTTATCTCCATGTGTACAAGGTACAGGCCATGTGGACATGGATCAATGGAGGCTCCATGTTCACATGGACCGCTCCATGTACACATGGCCCGCATGTCCACATGGATCTTAACATATATATAGCTTTGCGAAGTGGTACTATGCCTGCTCGAGGGCTGTTCGCGCTGTATTTATATACAGTCACCTGCTCGAAATGAAAGACCGGCGCGGGTGTCGATCCCGGTACAGTTGCACCGTTGAATACCGTATGGAGGTCGTCGACTCAGGCCGGCGCCCTCAGAAAACAGAATGAGGCATCGCAGTTCCATGTCGAGCCAAGCACGGCAACAGATGTCGTGCACAGATGTTCGTGCCGTCGTTGTCATCAGACCGTTCACATCGCGTGTCGCGCTACAGGGTACTACCTGTAGTGCGTGCAGTACGGCCCTATATGTGGCAACTGCTGATACCCGCGCAGCATGCTGCGCCCTCGCGGTCCATATTCTGACGTCGAGAACTATATGGCAACGTACACCCCCGTAATTAAATTGGTACGGGCACCGGTCTGTCTACCGTTATAGTACCCATTTCTGCAGTTTATTTTATTTGGTGCAGGGGCGCGCTGTGCGCATTGCAGGGCCTGCACACTTGCTTGCGTCCTAAAATAACGGTTGTTATAGTCGTCCTAACATCTGTACTAAGCGTTTGTTTGCTCGGTGCCGACGGGCCCCGGCCCGAAGAATTCACCCGCGTTACACTGACATCAAACTACTTCAATGAGGAGGCAGGTAGGCACTAGGCATAGGGAGGCATGGCCAGTTTTGGACATGCCGAAGGACCAGGGTCGGTGAATTACATTGGCGCTGAGGCGAAGCAAGACAATAACTAGGATGTAAGTGGAGGGTGGGTGCTGCGCAACAACAAAAGGGATATGGACTGTACCGAGTCCGTGTCCTGCCTAAATAGCCGGTGCTGTCGAAAGGTCTAGAGCTTGTGCCACCGCCCCTCCGGTGCCGGGGATGCCAGTGGCCACTGTACGGATATGTGCACGACGATTCGGGAGACTTCCGGAGCATCTTAGCGGCGATTGCTGCACGAGGCCGACTAGGGCTAGCCGCACCGCTAAAGGATTGGACCATGACTTGGTTGTCGGTTCCTATCCTCAATTAATACTTAACAACAATGAAAATGCTTCCATGAGGAGGCAGGTAGGCACTGGGCACATGGAGGCACAACCAGTTTTGCCATGGGAACCGCAGGGGCGCAGCGCCCGGCGGCGCGCGCTTCCCACGTGCTCGTGAGGCCGGTGTGCGAAAAACTAAGCCAACAAGCGGCCTCGCGGACCGGCTTGCCCACACGCTTGGCGGCAGTCTTCACGCTTCCCGTCCATCGCTTGTGCGCGAGCTGTGGACACTCCACCTATGCCTAACAAAGAGCCGGCTCGCGCGACGCCTCGGGAGCGCCGTCGAGCCCATCGTGCATGCGATTGCGGGCGCCATGCTAGCACAGGGACCGCGTAGAGTCGCGATGACACGGCGCAAGACATGATTGCGGTTCGGCCCCCTCTCTAACGTCTCCACCACGAGGCTCTCGATTAGCGCTCCGGTGCCACGATGCGCGCGATAAGGTGGCCAGTGATGATCTCGGCGGAAGGAAGGCTCCGGCGCCGCCACACGTCGGAAGCCGTAAAAAACGGCCGATCTTCGCACGATGCGCTGAAATGCCAGCACTTCAGGATGACTCATAGCTCGGATGTCGTCTCGCGCAAGGGTGACGGACTCCCGCCACGCCGAAGGAAAGCTTAGGTCGGAGGGATCCGGGCTGGAAGCAATAGGGACGGCTGATGCCACGGGGGGTTCCGGACGTGACGCTGGCGGGCGAGCAACGCGGAGCCGGCGCGCGATGGGGAAAAGCGCCGGCGTGCCGCGCCATACGGTTCGGCGCGGCTGGCGCGCCCGCTCTGCGCGATTGGGCGGCCCAAAAATAACCTAGCAGCGGAACGCCATCGCTGCCGCGGAGGTTTTAGTTACGTGCACCGACAGCTGAGGTGTGTTGGAAGTCTCTGTGGGGTTGGAGCCGTTGGGGCACAGTCTCACCACGACGTAGCCCTTGTGGAACGCCGTCGAAGTGGTCTCGATTTCTATCTCCTGGCCGGCAGTGTATGTCGCCTGCACGGGTGTGATCCGGCCGTCCATGGTCGTGCTGCCCATCTTGCCACACAGAGAGCCGGGGTTGTTGAAAGACTGTGGCTCATTGCTTCCGAGCACGACCTGCCTCGCACGCGGGGTCGATAGAAAGGCGTGTCCGTCGACACTGCAAGCAAGTGCCGCAACGACGAGGAGTGGCAGCACCTGAAGAGTAGGCGAAGCGCGGTGCTGCATATTGTTGCCGGTTGAAAAAGCAGAAAAGATGAGTCGGTGAAAGAAGAAAAACTGGTCTTATTGCAGGCCACTTTGTCGTGCGCAACTGATGTGCCGCGGTAGTGGTAGGGATGCGTATATATAGCTTTGCGAAGTGATACTATGCCTGCTCGAGCGCTGTTCGCGCTGTATTTATATACAGTCACCTGCTCGAAATGAAAGACGGGCGCGGGTGTCGATCCCGGTACAGTTGCACCTTTGAACACCGTATGTGGGTCGTCGACTCAGGCCGGCCCGCCCAAAACTAGCATGGGGTATCGCAGTTCCATGTCGAGCCAAGCACGGCAACAGATGGCGTGCACAGATGTCGTGCCATCTTTGTCATCAGACCGTTCACATCGCGTGTCGCGCTACTACCCGTAGTACGTTCCTCTGTGGCAACTACTGGTAGTGCCCGCAGCATGGTGCGCTCTCGCGGTCCTTATTCTGACGTCGAGAATTGTATGGCAACGTACACCCCCGTAATTAAGTGGGTACCGGCACCGGTCTGTCTACCATACCGGTACCCATTACGACAATAATTTCTTTAGTGCAGGGGCGCGCTGTGCGCATGCACTCATGCAGGGCATGGACGACATCACTCAGGAGCGTGCTAAAACAACGATTGTTATAGTCGTCGCTACATCTGTACTAAGCAGTTGTTTACTGGGGCCCAGCCCGGACGAAGAGGTCACTTGCGTTACACTGCCAGTAAACTACTTCAATGGGGAGACATGTAGCTAGGCACTTGGCATAGGGAGGCACGGCCAGCTTTGGATCAACCAAAGGAACGGGGTCGGTGAATTACTAACATCGGCGATGAGGCCAAGCAAGACAATAACCATGATGAGAGTGGAGGGTGGGTGTTGCGCAAGCAACAACGAAAGGCATGGACTATGGCGAGTCCGTGTCCCGCCTATATAGCCGGTGTTGTCAAAAGGTCGAGCTGCTGCCACCAATGAATCCTCGGAGTCCGGTGCGGGGGATGCCAGTGGCCGCTATACGGATCGGCACACGATGATTTCGGAAACTTCATGAGCATCTTACCGCCGATTGCACGAGGCGGACTAGGGATGGCACCGCTAAAGCATTGGGTGAGTCGTTGTTTGTAGTTTGCTAGCCTCAGTTAATACTCAACAACAATGAAACCACTTCCATGAGGAAGTAGGTAATAACTAGGCACATGGAGGCACAACAAAATTTGCCATGGAAACCGCAAGGCCACAGCGCCTGGCGGCGCGTGCATCCCACGTGCTCGCGAGGCCGTGTGAGAAACAGAAAGTAACTAACAAGCGGCTGCGCGGACCGGCCGCCCACACGCTCGGCGGCAGTCTTCACGCTCCCCGTCCATCGCTTGTGCGCAAGCTGCCTTTTAAAGTTTTAGGCGAGCCGGCTCCACCTGCCTAACAACGAGCCGGCTCGCGCGACGCCTCGGAAGCGCCGTTGAGCCCCTCGTGCATGCGATCGCGGGGCGCCATGCAAGCGCATGGAATGTGTAGTGTCGCGATGACACGCGCAAGGACATGCTGCCCCTTCACTAGTAACGTCTCCACCACGAGGCGCTTGATGAGCGCTCCATTGCCGCCACGTCGCGCGCGATATTAAAAAGGTGGCCAGTGATCTCAGCAGAAATAAGGCTCCGGCGCCGACACACATCAGAAGCCGTAAACAACCAGCCGATTTGTGCCTAACGCGCCGAAATGCCAGCACCCCAGGGTGACATCTCGGATGTCGGCTCGCGCAAGGGTGGCAGACTCCCGCCACGCCAAAGGCAAGCATAGGTCGAGGGGATCCGGGCTAGAAGCAATAGCGACGGCCGATGCCACGGGGGTTCCGGACGTAACGCTGGCGGGCGAGCAA